>RXON01000311.1:0-39424 GCA_009667805.1 Leptobrachium leishanense | reverse complement strand
TGCAGAACTCATTGGACGGTGCTTCACAATGCCGATGGACAATGACCCAAAGCATACTGCAAAAGCAACCAAAGAGTTTTTGAAGGGACAGAAGTGGAATGTTATGCAATGGCCAAGTCAATCACCTGACCTGAATCCCGTTGAGCATGCATTTCACTTCCTGAAGAAAAAACTGAAGGGAAAATGCCCCAAGAACAAGCAGGAACTGAAGACAGTTGCAGTAGAGGCCTGACAGATCATCACCAGGGATTAAACCCAGCGTCTGGTGATGTCTATGCGTTCCAGACTTCAGGCTGTGATTGACTGAAAAGGATTTGCAAGTTGCAACCAAGTATTAACCTCCCTGGCGGTCTAATTTTTTCAAAATTTTGTGTCTAAAAGCGTCTCAATTTTTTTTTAAGGAAACGTGTTTTTGTACATAGTTAGCCTGTAATAATTAGGAATCGCGCACTGAAATCCGTGAACTCAAAAGTCCTTACTGGTAAAATCCTTTATAAATAAATTAATAAATTAATTTTAAAAAAATAGTAAATACACTGAGTCCGATAAAGTTTGAAACACGACATAATAATTTATTATCCCAAAAATAATTATCCAAAATAATGCAAATAAATGATATTCAATAAAATAATAAACAAAAAACACTGAAATCTGTCTGAGAACAAGGGTGAGACGAGGTATGGTCTATTTCTTATCCTGTTCTGCCACCTAGTGGGCGTTCGTAAACTTTTCCATTTGTATTCAGTGAATTTTATGAATGAAATTTGCTGCGTCCAGCCCCTCTGCATCATGTGACTCGCAGGGAGCCATCCAGGAAGCCGCTCGCTTCGATCACACTGCGGGGGACAGCGAGGGAGCCAGGAGGAGGTGAGTATGTATCCCACTGAGTGTGGCTCGGGGTTACCGTTCGCAGTAGCGAAATTTAACCCCGAGTCACACTCGGGAATACCGCCAGGGAGGTTAAGACGGGAAAGTTTGATTTATGATTATTATTCTGTCCCATTACCTTTGGTCCTTTAACAAGTGGGAGGCACATCTGCAAACTGCTGTAAGTCCTAAACCGTTCACCTGAGTTGGATGTACATACCCTCAAATTATGACTGTATGTGTAGAATGTGTAACTGTACTGTGCTGTATTTTTTATTTTGTGCTGGTGTATTTCGTTTCGGTCAGGACGATCAAATTTACAATTACCACCTGCTTTTCAAAGACGTTGCGAAAATTCGCGTAAACCTTCGTTGCGCGCAGATTGAAATACCATCCGCGTACCAGCGCACAAACGCATTTGCGCTGACAAGCTTAAGTATAGGATGCGTGAAATTTTTGTTCGCGCAGGTTCACCCGCGGTAGACGTTAATGCGCGTTCGTTGCGCATAGATAGGAATACGACGTTAGGCGCAAATGGTTTTTCCCCTCACGCAAATGCCCTTTCATTCCAACTCCATTGTGGTGGTGTATGGAGCCAAAGATGTTAGAATTGTGTCAATGTCCCACTATTTCTGGACCTCACTGTCTCCAAACAATAAAATTAATAAATTGCTTTATTTTATCTTTTCCTGCAGCATATATATTCAGATTGACTTTGACAGGCGCAACAACCTAACATTAGGAAATGGTGGTTCTTAATTCTGATTGGCTGAATCCCGTGAAAAAAACAGTCCGAACACAGATTTCTGTGCGCAACGTACTTTGCGCACATTTTTGCGCGTCGTTTTTACGCACAAAAAATTTTTGACGGATGAAAAAATGCGTTTGGATCGGAATAACACGTAAATTTTCGCACGATCGCGTTTTTTTCGTGCGCAAAAAAATTTGAGCTGCGCGAGCGCAATTGCGCAGAGAATGTAATATGGCCCTATATATGTTAAAACAGACTCAGGATGCAAAAAATTAGATATTGCATATGTAATTTGCATGTCTTACCCAGAGTTCCTTGCTGCATATGGGAAATGTAGCACATGAGCTCTGTGACGCCGTTCTCTGAAATGCTGGGATATGTAAATGACGTCTGCAATAATAAACTATATAATATATATTAGATAGGCCATGCTAGTCCAGATGCCAAAATCACGAAATCGCTATTTATATATATACACTATATTGCCAAAAGTATTCGCTCACCTGCCTTGACTCGCATATGAATTTAAGTGAAATCCCATTCCTAATCCATAGGGTTCAATATGACGTTGGTCTACCTTTTGCAGTTATAACAGCTTCAACTCTTCTGGGAAGGCTGTCCACAAGGTTTAGGAGTGTGTTTATGGGAATCTTTGACCATTCTTCCAGAAGCGCATTTGTGAGGTCACACACTGATGTTGGACGAGAAGGCCTGGCTCTCAGTCTCCGCTCTAATTCATCCCAAAGGTGTTCTATCAGGTTGAGGTCAGGACTCTGTGCAGGCCAGTCAAGTCCATCCACACCAGACTCTGTCATCCATGTCTTTATGGACCTTGCTTTGTGCACTGGTGCACAGTCAAGTTGGAAGAGGAAGGGGTCAGTTCCAAACTGTTCACACAAAGTTGGGAGCATGGAATTGTCCAAAATGTCTAGGTATGCTGAACCATTCAGAGTTCCTTTCACTGGAACTAAGGGGCCAAGCCCAGCTCCTGAAAAACAACCCCAGACCATTATCCCCCCTCCACCAAACTTTACACTTGGCACAATGCAGTCAGACAAGTACCGTTCTCCTGGCAACCGCCAAACCCAGACTCGTCCGTCTGATTGCCAGATGGAGAAGCACGATTTGTCACTCCAGAGAACGCGTCTCCACTGCTCTAGAGTCCAGTGGCGGCGTGCTTTACACCACTGCATCCGACGCTTTGCATTGCACTTGGTGATGTATGGCTTGGATGCAGCTGCTCGGCCATGGAAACCCATTCCATGAAGCTCTCTGCGCACTGTTCTTGAGCTAATCTGAAGGCCACATGAAGTTTGGAGGTCTGTAGTGATTGACTCTGCAGAAAGTTGATGACCTCTTCGCACTATACGCCTCAGCATCCGCTGACCCCGCTCTGTCAGTTTACGTGGCCTACCACTTCTAGGCTGAGTTGTTGTCGTTCCCAAACACTTCCACGTTCTTATAATACAGCTGACAGTTGACTGTAGACTATTTAGGAGCGAAGAAATTTCACGACTGAATTTGTTGCACAGGTGGCATCCTATCACAGTTCCACGCTGAAATTCACTGAGCTCCTGAGAGCGACCCATTCTTTCACAAATGTTTGTAAAAACAGTCTGCATGCCTAGGTGCTTGATTTTATATACCTGTGGCCATGGAAGTGATTGGAACACCAGATTCTGATTATTTGGATGGGTGAGCGAATACCTTTGGCAATATAGTGTAAATACAGACACAAAATGTCGAGGTATATCTGTGAATATGGGTATGTGATAGATAAAACATTCATTTAGAGCAGTGGTTCCCAACCCTGACCTCATATACCCTCAACAGGCCAGATTTTAATGATTACCTTGGGGAAATGCAGCCTGAATCCTGAAATCACTGAGCAGCAAATCATATCACCTGTACTGTGCTTCAGATATCTGGAAAACCTGTCCTGTTAGGGGGACATGAGGACCAGGGTTGGTGTACACTTATGTAGAGTGTTGAAATGGTCAGGGTATGTGGAGGTCTTGATGAGATCCACCTGTATATTTTAGGACTTGACCCCCTGATCAAAGGTATTTCTAGACTTGATTTTTGTGATAGTTCCTCTTGCTAAGACTTACCTGTTTCGATTTTTTACCTACTGTTCAACCACTCTGTGTTATGTGATTGTGCTTTTTAGGGACAGTTGTTACTAGAGTTAATAAATTTGGCTGTGCAGTACATTTTCATCATTTTCTCACAAGAAGATACTAACACTGAATTTAAAAGTAAATGAGCAAAAATAAATCTAACATGTCAATTTGTTCTATCATCAAATACATTTACAAGAATATAATGCACAAACACATGAATTGTGTTCATGATTAATTATGTATTAAATTGGTGAATGAAAACTGTTAAAATTTCCTTGTACCACCCTTTAGCACTTTTGCTGTAATATCCCATCAGGGAATAGATATCAAATTACTCTTAACCCCTTCATTACCAAATGATTGTCCAAAAAAACATTGTCAGGAACCAGTGGAATCATTTTTAATTAAATATACAGTAAGAAATATTTGGGCATATTCCCATTGTATTTCTCAATGTAATAAACCTATTTGGCCATTAGATGGAGCCATCTACTGCCAAATTGAGTTACAGCTGCAGCTCAATTTTTTAAATTATTTTTTTTCCCCCTGCATCGGCCACTGAATGTCCGATTTCAGGTATTCTTCAGCAGATTTTATAGATTTAGCTCTATGGGCATTAAGCCCACAGGGCTAAAATTTCGGGGGCACCTTCTGCAGCTCAAAAGCAAACAAAATTTGTTTGCTGCAAACAAATTTCAATTGATTTTGGGCTGCAGGTCGAGATATCTCGATATCGGGCATCGGATGCTGCCTTTGAATCCCGAGATTTTGGCTGTAATTTCTTTCGGGCTTATAGTTATTAAGGTACTGTTCCAAAAGGCAAGTGCAGATTTTTTTTCCTATTTTCCTTTTTCTGATAGCGATTTTTCGTTAAGCTGATTATTCTTTTCCAACCCAGCATGCATGGATCAATGCGACTCCATAGCATCCGTCATTAACCTATCTAGACCGAAAAATGAACCACTCTGTTCAGTATAATAATTTACAAACAATTCTCTGACTTAAATGATTTCAGCCTGTAGTTCCGTGTATAGATGAAGCAATTTGTGCATCAAAGGGACCTGAGGTTTTTATGTCAGATGTAAATTCAATGCACTCTGCAGGCTCTCGGTTTAAATAAACAATTGTGTTCCACAAACAATGTCATCAAGGCAATCTGTGAACCACCAGGCACGTTCGTTCCATATAAATCAGCGTGCTATCTAGCAGTCAGTCGCCAATTTGAAAAGATCAGCTCTTATGCATTCAATCTATTTATTAAAGTGAAACCATCAGTATTTCCCTGGTCTAAAAATACATGAATAATAAGAAAAAGGCACTGGAAAGGACAATGTGGAAATAAACTACAATAAAAATAATAATGACCTCTAATAACCTCAGTCTATTGTGCCACCACTATCTAATCGTCAGCTCTAAAAAAACACCTTCTTCCATTGCCTGTTAGCTCAATAAAGGCTTAATCTGACCTAACCTCTAATAATTATATTCTCTGATCACATTAACTACCTCTTCTACTCTCTTTTTCTAATTACAATGTACTCTACTCTTTAAACCGCCTCTTTCAGGTCCTTTGAATATAATAGGAAAAGTATCTAATGGTAGCTTCCACCCCCTACCATTCCGCTATATCCTTTATTTTGAAATAAAAAGCCTGTAGGAACCTTGGAAGTTTACTCTGGTTCTGAGAAGTTCATGAGCTTTCCTTAATCTATAGGAATACTGTAGTTTTAATTTGTCTCAAAGAGTAGTCAAATGAAATAAAGGCTGGCCTCACAGTCCTGTTTGCACCATGTCTGAAGATCCCACCCCTTCAGTGCCATCTCTTGTATATATCTCTTTGAACAACTAAAATCCTAGTCTAGCCTTTGCAATGTTCACCACAGATTCCCAAGGCCGGACTGGGCTACCAGGATACAAGGAGGAATCCCAGTAGGCAGCTTCATTTTTGGGCCGCTGGGGCAATTTTACAGTGGCAGCTCTTCAAATAGGCAAATTAGGAGGCCTCCTAAGGCCTCGCGCTTACAGGGCCTCATTCCTGCAGCAGCTGTGGGGTATTTTTTTAGGCTGCAGAACTCGGAGGAGGCACTGCAGCCTGCAGGCGGCGAATCTAAGAAGGTGGCCGGCTGGCCGGTCCCCTCTGATGTCAGGGACATTGCGCCAGATGTCTGCCGCCCATGCTCCAGTCTGGGTGATCACAAGTGAAGTCAGGGTCGTACCCTGTAGCCACCACCAACTCTCAGAATTCCTCGCTGCTCAGCTACTGAGGTCTGATGGTTGGGTATACATATGTATCTGGGGTCTATGTCTGAGTATACATGTATCTGAGGTCTGTGTCTGTGTGTATATGTATCTTTGGTCTGTGTCTGGGTATATATGTATCTGAGGTCTGCGTCTGGGTAAACATGTATCTGGGGTCTGTGTCTGGGTATAAAAGTGGTCAGATTGTGCATGAGTCCTAGTGCCACCTTTCCTGTCCCCAGCGCCGTTTAACTGGGGCAGCTGTGTGAAGTGGAGAGCCTCTCCTGCCCACACAGCCATCATCTGTTGTTCCCAACCAAATACTGGTTTCATATCTTATTGTTAGTATCCTATTTCATTTGCACTTATCGCAATATAGGGCTGGTATAAAAAAAAAAAAATCCAGGGCTGCTTTTTATTCCCAGTCCGGCCCTGCAATTGCCTATTTGCTACTATTATACAGTATGGGCCCTATTACATTCATAATGCTAGCGTTAGTGCTCATATATGCAAGTGTTAGCACTAGGTTAAGTCCCTTTAGCACATGCTACATTCCGAATGCTATATTACATTCTGAATGACATTTAAAAATAAATGTTATCCTATAACCCTTCTCTACAAGGCCACCCTTAGCATTTGTGGTGCCCTGGGTGAGTCAAATTTGTGAGCCTCCTGAAAAGTCATAAAATTAAGTATTGCGAATTAAAATTCGGCATAGAGAGTTATCGTAGCAAGTATTAATACCTGAGAACCACACATTTTCAAAATGTCATGTATTTTTTTATCCTTTACAATAGCAGCGTTGGAATGAAAAATTTTAAACTGTAGATGGCGTCACTTACAATTTCATATGAAATAAGTTACAGTTACAAGTTTTTATAAAGCGCTAAGAAGTTTCGCAGCACTGTACAATGGGAGGCAGAATAACAAAAAAACATACAGGTTCAACACACAGTACAGTAGGAGAGAGGACCCTGCTCAAGAGCTTACAATCTAAAAGGATAGGGGTGACACACTAGGTGAGGGGATAAGAAATTAATGTATAATTCCTTGTAAAATACTTTATAAATAAATAAATTATCAGCATGCAGGCAGAAATAGCCATTGAGTCAAATACAATAATTGCAGGGGTCAAGTCCTAAAAAAAGCAGTGTGGGAACTCACCAAGATTTCTGTTCCGAGGCGTGGCCGGAACACAGAGAGAGCTGGATGTGTGAGTGCTGAGCTCCCAGGCCCGAGTGCACAGATTGTCATTTCGGGGCAGAAATAACAGCAATGGCACAGCGGAAAAAGACACTTACTACCCCAGGACTCTCGGGGACTGCGGGGACCCAACGCCGATCCTCCATTTTACCGTTCTTGGGAGATACATCTCAGCCGCGGACCTCCGGTAAGGGATCCAAAATGGCGCCCGGCGACTCAGATCAGGAGGCCTCCCCGCCACGATTAGATTCAGCAATAAAAGGGAGCGATATGGACCACGAACTGCGGGCCTTATTACAGAGTTTGCCGACCAAAACGGATTTGGCTGCTCAGTTTACTCAAATGGAGCGCAATTTTAATACTAAATTTGATGAACTGGGGTCTGATTTGAAGCAGTTGGGAGGCCGCGTGGTGGACTTGGAAGAGGACAGAGATGCGTTATTTTCTCATGTGGAACGTTTAAATGGTCAAATGCTAACGCAAGCTAAACAGCTGGCCACGCTGCATAGACACCTGGATGATGTTGATAATAGAGGCAGACGAAACAATCTCCGCATAAAGGGTTACCCGGAAGCATACTCTGGCAAGGAAGATGTTAAAGAGCTACTCCGTGGTCTGTTTAATGATATCCTGGGCCGATCTGGAGAGGAAATATTAGTTCTGGATAGAGCTCACCGTGCACTGCGGCCAAGGGGATCACAAAATGACACACCTCGTGATATTATCTGTCGCTTGCAAGATTTTACACTGAAAGAGGAAATTCTCAGAGCAGCACGCAAAACTTCGAAAATTAAAGTGGACGGTCAAGTGATACTTTTCTTCCAAGATGTTTCCTGGACCACTTTACAGGCACGGAGGGCTCTGAAACCGTTAACTGAAGCGCTCCAGGAACCTGATATTCGTTACTGATCGGGATTCCCACTATCTTTACAGGTGACGCATAACAACCAAGTTCATTCTGTTGCATGTCCTGAGGACATTCCGGACTTTGTGCGTGTTTTTGGACTCCCAGAAGTCGACATCCCAGACTGGTATGGTTCGCCGTCGCCATCTGACACTCTACCCTTCCCACAGCGACCCCGCTGGACTCAACAAGCGAAAAAAAATTGTAAAGGCAAGCCCTCTGCAGCGGCCCCTTCTGAGCCTGATCCAGAACTGTGAGGGAAGCTCTTGCTTTTGCTGCCATTGTCATTTGAAAGTTTATACGCTTTTTTGATATTTTCTGCCCCCTTGCAAAAAATTTTTGATTGAATGCGCTTGGGTCCGGCAACCGAGACAGTCGGATGAGACTCTTGCTTGGCACCCAGAATTTTTGGAAAATTCTGAGACTTTCTCGGCCGCCTCCTGAGTGGTGTTTTTTTTTTATGTCCTCTGATGGGTTTTCCCACTATCAGAGGTCTACACTACCTCAATTTTTTTCTAGTTTTGTGTTGTTATTGTTGTTTGTTTTTAAATTTATTTTTTTGGTGATCACTCGTACTATTTGCTATGCTACTAGGGGATATGGGCGGGTCCCGGGCTCTGCCGCCCTCCTCTCTCACTATTTTAAATGGCTAATTTAAATTCGATTTCTATGAATGTCCGAGGTCTTAATATGCCTGCCAAACGCTCGAAGGCTCTTGCAGAATTCCAGAGGTTGAAAGGTGATGTTATTTTTGTTCAGGAAACACATTTTAGAGAGGGTTCCGCACCAGGGTTTCGCAATGCTCGCTATCCGACGGGCTATTTTAGCAATTTTGGGGAGACAAAATCTAGGGGGGTTGCCATTCTATTTGCGCGACATGTGCCTTTTACTCTGCAAGATGTGGTAATGGACCCGCAAGGTCGATTTTTGATGGTTAAAGGGATGTTGGGCAATACTAAGTTAACTTTTGTAAATGTTTACTTGCCGAACCGCTTGCAAACCAAATGTCTCCGAAAAGTGTTACGACGTTTGTCCGAGTTTCAGGAAGGTTTTGTGGTCTTAGGGGGTGATTGCAATGTTTCGTTAGATATGCCGGCAGATTGTGTCCAGGGTGGGGGATCGTCTGTTCCCTCTCTACGGGTCCAATTTCGTAAACTCTTGCCAGCGGACCGTCTGATAGATTGTTGGCGTCTCAGTAATCCAGCAGTAAAGGACTACACATTTTATTTACATGCCTTTAAGAAGTATTTTAGAATAGACTATTTTTTTGTGGAACATAGGGCTTTGGAAAAGGTACGCAGTTGCAAAATAGGACCCATAACATGGTCGGACCATGCACCCCTTCTGTTATCTTTAGCCCTACCTAATTTAGTGCGAACGGAGAATGCCTGGCGTTTGAATGAGTCATTGCTATCTGATCCCATGCCGCGAGCGGAGGTGACTGCCTCCTTAGAGAATTACTTCCTTGAAAATGACACGGATGATGTAACACCCGCGACGGTTTTGGAGGCTCAAAAGTGTGTGTTGAGAGGTGCTTTTATCCAGTTGGGCTCCAGGCGCAAGAAGGAAAGGACCGCCAGAACGGAGGAATTGCTGAGGGAGATCACGGCCTTAGAACTGATGCATAAATCTGACCTAGATCCTGAATCATTCCGACGATTAGTTCTCTTAAGAGCTGACTTAGCTAAATTAACGAATGCACAGGTGGCGCGGGCCCTTACACTGACAAAATATGCTTACTACACCCAAGGAAATAAATGTGGCAGGCTACTTGCACGTGCTCTGAAGAAACGATATCAAGTTACTTTTATCCCGAAACTGCGTACTAGCACGGGATCCGAGGTCAATACGACCTGAGACATTGCGGAAGCCTTCCATGCTTACTACCAAACTTTATATAATATTGATCAGAGTAGGGTCCCTGAGCATATAGTGGACTCGTTTTTGGCTAAGACGATTAAAACTACTTTACCGCGTAATGTTAGCCGACAATTAGATAACCCGCTTACATTAGAGGAATTTATGGAGGCTTTAAAATTAAAGCTCCGTAAAAGCCCGGGCCCTGACGGGTTTACGGTGCTATATTATAGGACTTTCGGGTCTATTCTGGGCCCTAGACTTGTTAAAGCTTTTAACTCTATTTCGGATACCTTTCCTATTCCACCTGCGACTCTCCTCGCCTCTATCTCTGTGATACCAAAACTGGATAGAGACCCGTTAGATTGCGCTAATTATAGACCCATATCTTTAATAAACGTTGACTTAAAATTGTTTACGAAAATACTGGCTTTACGACTTAAGCCTCTCCTGACTTCAGTGATTCACTGAGACCAGACGGGCTTTGTACCGGGCAGGGAAGCCCATGATAATACTATTCGTACCGTCTCCCTCATCCATCATGCTTCCAGGATGGATCAGCCTTTGTTAGTCCTCTCGGTTGACGCTGAAAAAGCGTTTGACCGAGTGGACTGGTCTTATCTTTTTCGGATGTTGGAGAGGATGGGTTTTGGTGATCGATGGTGTTCATGGTTGCGGGCGCTGTATGACTGCTCTCAGGCACGAGTGCGGGTTAATGGCAGACAATCGACTCCGTTGACGATACGTAATGGGACTCGACAGGGGTGCCCTCTGTCCCCTCTCCTGTTCCTGCTGTATCTGGAACCCCTATTGCAAGCGATTAGAGATAATCCGGCGATTCGAGGAGTAACTGTTCCGGGACAGGAGCTCAAGGTGGCCGCATTTGCGGATGACCTGGTGTTCACCTTGACGGATCCCCTTTCATCGGTGTCGGCTTTGATGACGGAATTAGATGCGTTCGCAGATTTCTCGGGATATAAAATTAACATGCTGAAGAGTGAGTTTTTAGGGGTAAACCTTTCACGAGTCGTGACTGAGAGTATTCGTCATACCTATGGAATGCGGTGGGTTCCGGAGGGACTTAAATATTTAGGAATACGCTTATCGTCGGACCTAGACAAATTATTTCAGTTGAATTACGTTTCTCTGTTGCAACAGATCAAGGGGGACTTACGTAACTGGAACTTATCCCATATTTCATGGTTGGGAAGGATCAATGTCTTATGGATGAATATATTACCTCGACTGTTATATTTGTTCCAAACCCTCCCTATTACTGTACCTCAGACATTTTTCTCTGATTTGCGACAGACATTTACAGGCTATGTTTGGAGGGGGAAGAGGGTGAGGATATCTTACAGTGAATTGACAAGACCGGTGGGAAGGGGTGGTCTGGGCCTGCCCCATGCTTATTTTTACTATCTAGCAGCGGTTTTTTCTATACTATACGGCTTGGCCAAAGGAACGATGGGTAAGCTTTGGGAAAATGTGTTACAGGCAGGAATTGCTTGGCCATTGTCCTCCTTGCCCTGACAGTGGGCACCGCTGGCAAACCTGGGGCTTCAGTCACATCCGCTACTGAGCACACTGCTAAGGCTGTGGAGGAAACATGGAGTGGCGTTAGGACTGACTACACTGACTTCCCGCTTGACACCTTTGACTCACAATCCCCTGTTCCCACCGGGACTGACCCCGACATTTTTGGATGGGTTACTACCAAAACCGTATATACCGCTAGAAGCAGTAGTGGAAGATGACAGATTGCTCCCCCTGGACCGATTGGTGGCCCCAGAAATAGCGAACAAGTCTATGGTGAAGTTCCAATATGCCCAACTAAGTCACTTTATTCGCTCTACTACGTGGTTGACAGAGGGGTTGCCTCCACTGGCCCCTTGAGACCTTCTGTACCGATAAGAATAGGTATGGACATATTGTCTCGAATCTTTATTCATACATAATGAGAGGGGCCTATAAAATTGATTCTCCGTTGCTACTTAAGTGGGAAACAGATTTAGGAGTAGATATTTCGGCTGAGGAATGGTCCAGGGCTTTCGAACTTACATACTTTGCGTCCAGGAGTCAGACGTTTCGTGAATCGAATTGTAAATTATTTATGAGATGGTATCTTACCCCGTCTGTTTTACATGCTATGGATCCATTGTTGCCTGATATCTGTTGGAGGTGTAAAGTGGCCAGAGGTAACTATGTCCACATATGGTGGACTTGCCCGAAAATTCAAAACTTCTGGTCAGACGTTGCACACGAGATATCGCGTTTAGGGGGCCTGGAAGTGGAATTTACTCCCTCTGCCTATTTGCTTAATGTACTGCCCTTTTCGATGCTCTGCTTTAAAAACTCGCTTCTGGCAATTCTGTTTACCGCAGCGAGGGCACTGATTCCGTTATATTGGAGGAGGGAATGTGCACCCACCGTCAGGGATTGGGTTCTGAGGGTGGAGGGGGTCAGAGCTTTAGAAGAAGCGCACTACAATAGTTTGGGTAAATATGAGGAATTTTATGCGATCTGGCATCCATGGTCCTCGAACCTTCGCTCAATAACGGTCTCAGACAGGCCACCGGTGGGGGAACAAGAGGTCTCGTAAAGATAATCGACCAGTTATGGAGGGGCAGAGGTGAATTTAGATCCGAGCCTGGGCTGTGTTGTCTTGACATACCATTCTGGTACTAGCTTTACTGCTGTTTATTTAAGGATACGATGATCACCTTTTTAGTTAGAGTTAATTTAGAATTTGTAATATTATAACATTTCGGCACTGTTTATGACCAAGAGGCACTTTGATTGTATTCTACATTATTGTGACAATATTGTCTCTTATGCGACTTGTATTTTATACTTTGCCAATAAAAATATTTTACAAAAAAAAAAGATTTCTGTTCCCAATCAACAATTATCATCTTGTACTTAACACAAACGCACACTCAAATCTAATATATTTATGTATGTATATTGAATTTAGCAAAAATATATGATAAGTCACATTAACCCCCTTGATGGTTTTCCCGTGTGTGGCTCAGGGTTAACTTTCAGTGCTGAAAGCAGTAACCCCCGAGCCACACTCGGGCTGCATACATTAGCTGTCCCTGCGCTCCCTTGCTGACCACCGCAGTCTCCTCCAGCGATCGTGACCTCATACTGCCTGATTCCCTTCTCACGAGAAGGGAACCAGGAAGTATGAGGGTCGCGATCGCCGGAGGAGACTGCGGGGGGAAAGCGAGGGAGCGCATGGACAGGTGATGTATCCAGCGGCATGCCGAGTGTGGCTCAGGGTTACTGCTTCCAGCATAGGAATTTAACCCCAAGCCACACTCAGGAATACCTCTAGGGGGCCAAAAAATGGAACAATTCTGACATCTAAAAAATGTCAGAATCGTAACACCAGGGAGGTTAAGGATATGATTTAACAGGGAAATATATGCTTGATGATCTGAATGCAAGCATTATTGTGTATGGGAACAAAGGGAATCAGTTCCCTCTGCAAAATTAGCGCAGGAACTCCATTCCCACCAGGGGCGGATCCAGGGGGGCAACAGGCAAGTGCAATACTGGGGGCAATATATCCATGTGAACTGGGGCAATACTGGGGGCAACATATCCATGTGAATTGTGGGTAATACTGGGGGCAATATATCCATGTGAACTGGGGGCAATACTGGGGGCAATACATCCATGTGAGCTGGGGGCAATACATCCATGTGAGCTGGGAGCAATACATCCATGTGAGCTGGGGCAATATATCCATGTGAGCTGGGGCAATACTGGGGGCAATATATCCATGTGAGGTTTTGCAATACTGGAGGCAATATATCCATGTGAGCTGGGGTCAATACTGGGGGCAATATATCCATGTGAGCTGGGGCAATATATCCATGTGAGCGTGAGCTGGGGCAAAACTGGGAGCAATATATCCATGTGAGCTGGGGCAATATATCCATGTGAGCTGGGGCAATACTGGGGGCAATATATCCATGTGAGGTTTGGCAATACTGGGGGCAATATATCCATGTGAGCTGGGGTCAATATATCCATGTGAGCTGGGGCAATATATCCATGTGAGCTATGGCAAAACTGGGGGCAATATATCCATGTGAGCTGGCAGCAATACTGGGGTAATATATCCATGTGAGCTGGGGCAATACTGGGGGCAATATATCCATGTGAGCTGGGGCAATACTGGGGCAATATATCCTATGAACTGGGGGCAATACTGGGGGCAATATATCCATGTGAGCTGAGGCAATACATCCATGTGAGCTGGGGGCAATATATCTATGTGAGCTGGGCAATACTGGGGCAATATATCCATGTGAGCTGGGGGCAATATATCCATGTGTGAGCTGGGGCAATATATCCATGTGAGCTGGGGCAATATATCCATGCGTAAGCTGGGGCAATATATCCATGTGTGAGCTGGAGGGAATATATCCATGTGGGCTGGGGGGTACCCTGGGCCCATGGCATGGAAAGGGTTCACAGGAGTGAGCAGATGGGGTGCCACACGTGTCCTGCCAGCATGGAAAGGGTGCCCACTGTAACGGATGGTCCCCTCTTGGGCCATCGTGGTGGCTTGGAACATGGAGTGTAGCCCTTAAGGCAGGTGAGCTACTGATTGGACACTGGTCAGATCACTAAAACAGACTTGTTTCTCCAAAACCAAGGAGCACAAAAGCAGGACTGAATTGCCACTAAGCTCCGAAGGTTTCAAGACCGACAGATAACCCAGAACACGCTCAGAAACACAAACAATGTATGACAGTTGATGAATTGTGCAGGCTGCATTTTCAGTCAACAAACTGACAGACTTGGCGAAACAGGAACTGAACTCCACGTCAGGACGATACAGGAACCAGACAGAGACACATGGAACAGGACGGCCAGGAGAAAACTAAAGGGATCCCTATGCTGGGAATACTTCTAAGAAACCCTCACAAAGAATAAACAGATCAATGTGAATAAGAAGGGCAGGGGATTAACAAGACAGACAAAAATACCAGAATACACAAAAAACAGAATACACTGAGACAGAAATGCTTTGCAGCAACAAAGGGAACATGAACTAGACAGAACCACCATGAAACTCCACAAACCGTCAATGAGGCATTGTGTTGCTGGGATATAAATTGGGAGTGGGCCTGGGTGATTGGGCCATGTGACCCCAGACCAAGAGATCACATTAGAACCCCAGATCGGCCCCAGACAGCACAGCCAAACACACCACAGGGAAAAACAGACATGGAGGCCCTTCACCACCAGGGGGCAGGGTCAAGACATAACATAACCCCCACCCTTACGGGTGACCCCCTGGGCACCCAAAACAGAAAACACGGCAGACAGAATCAGGAAAACAGATCACAAATACCAGTCACCAAAATCCATTGGGGTACCACTCCTCAGAGTCATCACCCTCCTCCCCGAGACGCATCCGTCTATGAGGGTTCTGTTGAATGGCAGCCTATTGTTCCTTCCTGAACACCAGTCCAAAGGGCGACTGCACATAGCCCTCAGGGACATGATGGGATAACGGGATCTCGGCATTGGTCAGTCTGGACCTAGAATCAGATTGACCAGGGTTGGTCGGTCACCTTCTTACGTCTTCTCCTGGAACGAGATCTAGAACTGGTGACAACCCCACATGACATAGCTATAGTAGGGGCAGACATTATATTCTCGAACACACAAGACTTCGATTCCTTACACCCACTGCTGTGTTTAGCATCAATGGACCCACTGTGAGGCTTGGGCGCAGTGGTCTTATGACATGACTTAAGTATCGCTGACTCGAGGCTTGACATGTGAGGCTCTTGGCCCAAACCAGACATGAAGAGCTTATCGCCCACCTGGGACAAAATTGGCATATCGCCAGAAACAGGCATTAGGGGCACATTGCCCAAATTATACATGAAGGGCTCAGCGCCCACACTTGGCATGAAGGGCTCAGCGCCCACACTTGGCATGACAATGGTAGGAACAACACTGGACCCACTGTGGGACAAGGGCACAGTGGTCTTATGTATTAATGTGGGCACATCGGTCTCATAAGCTAACAAGGCCTCAGCGGTCTCGCAGCAGGACATTGGCACTGTTGTCTCGCAGCAAGACATTGGCACAGCTGGCTCGGTTACCGCTGACACACAGCTTGACTGGGTTTCCGTTACCGCTGACACACAGCTTGACTGGGTTTCCGTTACCGCTGACACACAGCTTGACTGGGTTTCCGTTACTGCTGACACACAGCTTGACTGGGTTTCCATTACTGCTGACACACATCTTGAGACTGGCACTGCTGAAACACAGCTTGAGGCTGGTACTGCTGACACACAGCTTGAGACTGGCACCTTATCAGAACATAGGACATCGCCAGGACATAGTACAACTGGCACCTTGCCAGTTTTACAAATTTCACCTTGAGGAGTATTTTGTGGTCCATCCGAATCCTCCTCAAAATACATCCAAACATTAGGGTATTTCTTAAAGAGTACCATGTGTCCCTTACGGATCAACCTCCCATAAGGGGATCGTACATATCCCTTGGGGACAGGACACAATTCTGAACACATGGTACCAGTCAGACTAGGTGTAACTCTGTACTTTTGCAAAGTCTCCTCATACCTAGAGCAAAGTGTGGTACCATTAGATTCACTATGGGGCATTGGCACAGTGATTGTACCACTTGACAAAAACAAGACTGGTTTATTGCCAGCATCTGGTATGCCTGGCAGCTCGCCAGCAGAGACAGGCATGAAGGGCTCTTGGCCCACAACAGGCATGACAGCTTCACTGTGGAGCGAAGGCAACATGATTTCACTACTAGACATAGACATGACGGACTCGCCGCTAAACTCCATGATTGCAACTTCACCACTAGACAACATGATTGCAGCCTCACCGCCAGACCCCATGACTACGGCCTTGCCGCCTGGCACTAGGAGTGTGGTGGGTGATGCAGAAAGGCTGACAGTACCACAGGTAAGACACCCTGCAACTGTACAATGCCCTGGACCACCATTAGGGTGTCTGGCCATTTGGAGAGGCCACGTACAAGAAGCCATCATGGGGGTAGTCTCCATAATTTCATCCTCCTTAGATCCCATGGCCGAATAGGAGTCATACTCCATATATTCCTCAGGCTCATGGTCAGGAGACTCGACAAAGTCAGAAGTGTCAGTTGCCCCCTCCACGGGCCTAGTTACCATAGGAAGGGTTTTCCTAGACCTGGACGGAACAAGGGGTCTGACAACAGATTCATGACGGGGCCTGGTACCATCTGACCCATAACGGGGCCTGGTACCATCTGACCCATAACCAGAAAACTCAGGGTCTTGAGCAACAGTTGCTCCCTCCACAGGCCTTGTTACCTTAGGAATAGGGATGAGCCGAACACTCCCCGAGTTCGGTTCGAGCCCGAACCCAAACTTCCCATTTGTTCGGGTCCGAACCCGAACCCGAACTCGAACCCAATGCAAGTCAATGGGGCTGAAAATTCGGTTTATAGAGTGCCCTCCAAAAGGGCATATATGCTACATATTTGCCATAAAAGGTGTATGGGGGTCCGGGTAGTGCCCTGGGGGACAGGAAACAAGAACAAAAAGTAAAAAAAAAGTTTTTAAAGGGACAGTGAGTCTTCCATGAAACAAGGGTTAAAAATAAAAACCAAAAATTCCTTCAAATATCGTGCCTAGGAGGTCCCCATATCCTGCCCGTGAAGTGGCGGATTTCTAGGATGTATAGAAACACTTAAAAACAAAAAAATGACGTTTCATATGACGGTAAATGCTTTTCCTTTAATCTATCCATAAACAACTGCTTGGGGCGGCAGTCTGTATGAAAAGAGGAGACATTTTCGTACACGCAGAAAAGTTTACTGATTTTTTTGGCTAAATTATTGTGAAATATATGAAGGCTTTGGATGAAAGTAACAATAGGTGCTTTAAAATTGGTCCTTTAGCGTCCCCAACAGTGCCGTCACACCGTAACCCCTCTGAGGATATGAATCTGATACAGGCGTCAGTGGCAGTGCACCCAAATATTGTGCTTTTGGTGCCAGGCCAGCAAGTACTATCATACAGTAACGCCTCTGTGGTATTGTGGAAGAATGCAGGGGTGGACCATGTGGTCCTATATTGAAAGGATATGATTCTGGTCAAGGCGTCAGTGCACCCAGATATTGTGCCTTTAACCCTTTCGCTGCTGAGGCATTTCCCACCTCTGTGCTGAGGTAATTTTTACCGATTTTGCTCATCATGTTTAAACGTGTTTTGAAGGCTTATTTTAGTATATGACCCAGACATATTATATATCGTTCTTTCCGTCAGACTCGGCAGATTCATAATATGTCATTATTATAAGTATATGTCATGACCTGTCTGTATATCATAACAAAAAATGCAATAAAATATGAATTTTCAATAATTTACAACATGTAAATTGTTTTTTTTTCACATTTTAACATGCGACCAATTGCGGTTATATTTTGTATTGGGTGCGCTTGTTAAAAAAATTAGAGATGGGATCTCGTTACATTTTTTTTAGGGGAAAATTATGCGATTTTTAACAAACGCCCCGCATACAAAAATCGTTAGTGCAGCATTACTGTTCACATTATAATTGAAATGGGAACAATATTGCTGCATTAACGAACCAAAAAAAGAAAAAAAAACTTGTTTATTTTTTTTTATAATTTTTTATTAAAATATTGTAGCGCTCACTCCCGGAGGAGCCGCTGAAAATTGAACCACGGGTCAGTCTCCCCGCACTAGGGAATAAATATACTCCAACACCGTTGTGAGTTTTTATAATTTAAATAGTTTACTAAAATAATAAGCAGATGTTGAGACACGGTATTCACAGATATATTACAGTACTTTCGCGGTAAAAACGCGTAGCGGGAAAGAAACGAAACACGAGGATTCGTATTTCGGAAAAATAATATCTTCACAACCGAACAGAAAAGAAATGCAATTGCACGAATATTCGAAAAAGGGACACGTAGCGAAACCCAAAAATACAATCTCTTCGTATTACGATAAACGCGCAGCGGAAAAGAAAAAATATATTCGGAACGTATCTTTAACCCCTGTCCGATTCGTAACAAATGAGTCCCGCACAGGTTAAGTCCCGAATGTAAAGGGTGTGTACGTGTGTGTATATGGTACCCGGGTACTATTCAACTGGCCAGTGAATTACTTATAACGATGTCTTCGACTAGTCAAGTTGGGGCCCTGTGGGTTTTGGAAACAAACAGCAGCGTGCTTTCTTGATTTTATAAACCGGCCTTGGAGGCCTCTCACCCATCCGCTCGATCACCAAGGCTCCGCTGACCCAGGACGTCTCTCCGCTTAATGCCTGGCTGTGATACTGGCTACTGGATCCGTTGTCTGGCTTTCCTTGCTCCCACCGGACTTGTCCAGCTACCGCCTGCTCTCCCATCCAATGGACTTGCGGTACTCCTCACTCGGGTCCTCTGCTTGCCTTGATCGCAGCGTGGGTATAGACAGGTCTCTGCAGGGTCACTGTCCCGATCCCCCAGCACCAGCGAGGTAACCCCTGCGCTCTGGCCTGGTCACGATCCTCCACAGCTCGGCCTGCTTCCTTCTCCTTTCAGCTCCCAGCTCACTCTGAGCATGCTTTCCACGAGGCTGGTGATGCCTTTCCTTTCCTACACACCCACTTCCTGTCCTTACGCAAAGCATCATGGAAAAGGTAGTTTAGTGCCTTGTGTTTGTCCAGCATAACTTTCCATGGTCTCTGTCTCCCTCTGGTGGCCATTGCAAGTAAATGCAGCAGAACAGTCTTTTTAAACACATCGCTACACTCTCCCCCCCTAAACTCTTGGGTCCTCCCAAGGGCGTGTAACGGGTACATGTGTCGGTCATACATAACATAACAACAGTTGCATTACATTCTACTTAACATTTCTAACTTTAGCCTACATATTCAGGGTTGACAACAGGCAGCAATTTTCCTCAATCTCCCCCAAACCCTTAGACACCTTGGCAATTAGAGCTGACACTTCTGGGAACCTCCGCCCAGTTGTTACAGCCTCCTCTGTGCTATGTCCTGGTGAATCAAATGTGAGTCTCTGAGGGGGTCGTACTGAACGTTTAGGTTCAAATTTTCAAGAACCTCTTCAGTCAGGAGAGCTGACTCTACAGGCTCAATTCTCTCATCAACCATCGGAGCCAACACTTCCTCGGAATATGAGCCCTCCAGTGAAGGCATAGAACTGTAATCTATGGATATTTCCTCTAAAACTTCAGGAACTTCCCAGGTCTCAGGTACTGCAGGTGCTCGAGTCATAACTTCAGAGATATCAGACCCTAAATCACTCTCACCCCAGTCAGAAACCGGCTTGACGCTCTGGGACTCAGGTGCCCACACCCAGCTCAGACACCAGCCTTCTTCTTCACTGTCTTCTTCACTCTCTCTAACGGAACGTAACTGATGAGACCGAATAGTAGGAGTCGGACGGGATATAGGCAGACCAGGCACAGATAATTTGTCTCCAATCGGTACTTGTACAGTCTTTCCTGAACGTAGGGCCTTCTCTGTCCCTTCCGTTCTCCTCAGCCTTCTTATTTCTGTAGTGGTTCTCTGTTCCTTGACCCTCCGTGGACAGGCCGGTCGTGACATCGAGTGTGCCTTCTTAGGAGCAGGATTCTCTTCCGTGACCAGTGGGGTTAAGAGGTGTCTCAACACATCAGCGTTCATCCCCACTATCATAGAACTTCGATTAGCTCCCGAGGGACGAGGACACACAATTGCCAACGTGTCACATACTCTCGGTTGTCCAGCGATTTCCGAACTGAATTCTAGCTTCACCTGTATATATCCATCATAGGGAAACTTCTCCATTCCCATACCCCAGATTTCGAGATCCTTCAATTTCTTCAGGGTATATGCTTCAGATATTTCTGATAGAAGTCTCGGTAAATCAGCGTTACTTGAGCACCCGAATCTAGAAGAGCCTTAGTATAGACTCCTTCCACTTGAACCGGATGATGGGCGAAGGACCTATCAACTTGTCAGGGAACTTTTTCGTAGCAGCAGGAGAGGTAGACCCAGTCTGTTGTACTCTAACCCTTGTCCTCATACGTGGTGACTGCGGGCATACATTTTCCTCCCGTGACATAGGATCAGACCTCCAGGGAGAGGATCTCTAGGTCTAGCAGGCACATATAGAGACCCTCCCTGTCTCCTTTCTGGGCACTGAGCCTTGAAATGACCGAATTCTCTACAGGCAAAACATCTTCCCCACGAGGATGAGGGCACACTTTCTTCCTGTGGCTCATTTGAAAATCCTCTGTCGGAGACCACAGCAACCGCTGCTGTTCGTATATCTGAGAGAGACTTCAGTATTTCAGTCTGCATTTCTACTACTTTCAAGATTGTCCGGCATAGGTCCGTGTGTGTCTGTTCCATCTTAACTTGGCTTCTTGTACTCTCGCGAGAGTCTTTTGTATCTCACCATACACCTGGTTTGACGACTTTTGAGTTATCTCCGGCTCATATGTCTCTTCCGGATCTTCCTCATCTGATGAACACTCGTTATACTCTATGGGTTGCACATAGACCTTTTCTCCCCTTCTTCCAAGCTTCTCTTCCAGAAGGGCTTCTTCCTCCCGAACAACTCGAATCAGTTCTAGGTAATTTAACTCTTTATTACCTTCTCGAGTCCTCAGCTGCAACATCACAGGATCTAAGGTAAGGCACCCTTCAATATCTGATGCATTCTAACCTGATCTACTGTAGTGGGGTCTGTTCCTTTCTTC
Organism: Leptobrachium leishanense; assembly: GCA_009667805.1. Taxonomy (NCBI): domain Eukaryota; kingdom Metazoa; phylum Chordata; class Amphibia; order Anura; family Megophryidae; genus Leptobrachium; species Leptobrachium leishanense. The sequence continues at coordinate 17,695 of RXON01000311.1, read as the reverse complement.
AACAGTACTTGGTACAGTATCTTATCCAGGCGCCTCATGTATTCTGTCATCTTCTCACCCCTTTTCTGGTAAGTATGCTCATATTGGTACATTAGCTCAGCAGCCTTTTCCGTTCGCCCGAAGACTTCCTGTAATATGTTCAGGTAATCTAGAGCAGTACAGTCTCTCTTACTCAGCTTCAGATTCCTGACAGCCTCTGATGCAGGTCCCTTTAAGCTCTCAGTAATTCTTTGCTTCTTCTGCGCTTCAGAGATGTCCCACTCATCCAGAGCCTGCATCGCTTGTTCCACCCATTCTTCGAAGGTTTCTTCTCCCACCGGAGTTGGCAAGTTTCCTGAAAATTTTTCCAACTTCCGATATCCGAAGCTGATGTAAGAAGGGTGAGCCCTCTGACACTTAACCACGAGGTCTCCAATAGCAGCATTGAACTCCGGCCCGATCATGGCCAGCGGGCTGGATGCAGGAATGTTCGCTGAATCACCACGTGGCTTACTTGGCTGGATCAGACGAACTTCCACGTCGTCGGTTAGCTGTATACTCACGTCCTGAAAACACACAGGAACACCCTTTCTCCACTCAAAAAGAACATACGTGTGAGAAGTCTCTGGGTTCACTTTAATGTCCGCTAGAAACCCCCGCTGGTCAGGTGCCAACGCTGCCACGGCCAGGCGGATCTGCTCTTCTGCCCAGGTGCCTACAGGAATATCCATTACTACACTCAACTCTAACTGGTCACCCTGTGCTTTACACCACTCTGCTGCTTCATCTGGATCCATATTTAACCCTTTAAATGTGTTTTTCCAGAGACTGGATCCCGGACGAGCCCCACGTGTAGCGCTCACTCCCGGAGGAGCCGCTGAAAATTGAACCACGGGTCAGTCTCCCCGCACTAGGGAATAAATATACTCCAACACCGTTGTGAGTTTTTATAATTTAAAATAGTTTACTAAAATAATAAGCAGATGTTGAGACACGGTATTCACAGATATATTACAGTACTTTCGTATCGCGGTAAAACGCGTAGCGGGAAAGAAACGAAACACGAGGATTCGTATTTCGGAAAATAATATCTTCACAACCGAACAGAAAAGAAATGCAATTGCACGAATATTCGAAAAAGGGACACGTAGCGAAACCCAAAAATACAATCTCTTCGTATTACGATAAACGCGCAGCGGAAAAGAGAAAAATATATTGGAACGTATCTTTAACCCCTGTTCCGATTCGTAACAAATGAGTCCCGCACAGGTTAAGTCCCGGAATGTAAAGGGTGTGTACGTGTGTGTATATGGTACCGGGTACTATTCAACTGGCCAGTGAATTACTTATAACGATGTCTTCGACTAGTCAAGTTGGGGCCTGTGGGTTTTGGAAACAAACAGCAGCGTGCTTTCTTGATTTTATAAACCGGCCTTGGAGGCCTCTCACCCATCCGCTCGATCACCAAGGCTCCGCTGACCCAGGACGTCTCTCCGCTTAATGCCTGGCTGTGATACTGGCTACTGGATCCGTTGTCTGGCTTTCCTTGCTCCACCCGGACTTGTCCAGCTACCGCCTGCTCTCCCATCCAATGGACTTGCGGTACTCCTCACTCGGGTCCTCTGCTTGCCTTGATCGCAGCGTGGGTATAGACAGGTCTCTGCAGGGTCACTGTCCCGATCCCCAGCACCAGCGAGGTAACCCCTGCGCTCTGGCCTGGTCACGATCCTCCACAGCTCGGCCTGCTTCCTTCTCCTTTCAGCTCCCAGCTCACTCTGAGCATGCTTTCCACGAGGCTGGTGATGCCTTTCCTTTCCTACACACCCACTTCCTGTCCTTACGCAAAGCATCAAGGAAAAGGTAGTTTAGTGCCTTGTGTTTGTCCAGCATAACTTTCCATGGTCTCTGTCTCCCTCTGGTGGCCATTGCAAGTAAATGCAGCAGAACAGTCTTTTTAAACACATCGCTACAATATATATATATTTTTTTAAAAAACTTTTTTCATACTCATGTTTGGTATTGTTGGAACGGCCAAGCTCTGGCCGAATCAACAATACCAAACATTAACCCCTAACTGCTACGGATCGGGAGATAGGGGGCTCATTGGAACCCCCTATCTCCACCATTGGTGGCAGTTAGGGGTTAACTCCAGGACTGGCGTCATCGTGCTATGCACAATGATGCCAGGCCTCAGGGGGCATTCCCGGAAGCTTGGCCGACATCCAAGATGTCGCTTTTCGGCGCCGATTCGTGATCCGGCTCCCATGGGGTTAATGCCAGGTACCATTGGAAGGGCAGGCTGTGCCCTTCCAAACGGTGCCTGGGTTAACACCCTGCATGCCGCCGATCGGGAGGGAGAGAGGTCCGAAGGACCCCCCCTCCCTTTCAGGTGCCTCCTACGCACATGCGGGGGGGCGCCTGAATTAGGTGTCATCGCGCCCCTGCGATGACACCTAATTACTCGGGCGGCGGTTCCGGGTGCTGGGCTGACATCGAGGATGTCAGCCCGCACTGGGGGGGCCAGCGATCGGCCAGAACCCGGCCGAACGCTGGCCCCAAAGGGAGGACGCGCTCAGTGGTATTGTGGTATTGTGGAAGAATGCAGGGGAGGACCATGTGGTCCTATATTGAAAAGATATGATTCTGGTCAAGGCGTCAGTGCACCCAGATATTCTGCCTTTGGTGCAAGACTGCCAGGCCAGCAAGTATCATCATACAGTAACCCCTCTGTGGTATTGTGGAAGAATGCAGGGGTGGACCTTGCGGTCCTATCTTAAAACGTTTTTGATCTTGTAATGGGCGTCAGTGCACCCAGATATTCTGCCTTTAATGCCAGGCCAGCAAGTATCATCATACAGTAACTCCTCTGTGGTATTGTGGAAGAATGCAGGGGTGGACCTTGCGGTCCTATATTGAAAAGTTTTTGATCTGCTAATGGGTGTCAGTGCACCCAGATATTGTGCCTTTAATGCCAGGCCAGCAAGTATCATCATACAGTAACCCCTCTGTGGTATTGTGGAAGAATGCAGGGGTGGACCTTGCGGTCCTATATTGAAAAGTTTTTGATCTGGTAATGGGCATCAGTGCACCCAGATATTGTGCCTTTAATGCCAGGCCAGCAAGTATCATCATACAGTAACCCCTCTGTGGTATTGTGGAAGAAGGCAGGGGTGGACCTTGCGGTCCTATATTAAAAAGTTTTTGATCTGGTAATGGGCGTCAGTGCACCCAGATATTGTGCCTTTAATGCCAGGCCAGCAAGTATCATCATACAGTAACCCCTCTGTGGTATTGTGGAAGAGTGCAGGGGTGGACCATGTGGTCCTATATTGAAAAGTTTTTTATCTGTTAATGGGCGTCAGTGCACCCAGATATTGTGCCTTTAATGCCAGGCCAGCAAGAATCATCATACAGTAACCCCTCTGTGGTATTGTGGAAGAATGCAGGGGTGGACCTTACGGTACTATATTGAAAAGTTTTTGATCTGGTAATGGGCGTCAGTGCACCCAGATATTGTGCCTTTAATGGCAGGCCAGCAAGTATCATCATACAGTAACCCCTCTGTGGTATTGTGGAAGAATGCAGGGGTGGACCATGTGGTCCTATATTGAAAAGATATGATTCTGGTCAAGGCGTCAGTGCACCCAGAAATTCTGCCTTTGGTGCAAGACTGCCAGGCCAGTAAGTATCATCATACAGTAACCCCTCTGTGTTATTGTGGAAGAGTGCAGGGGTGGACCATGTGGTCCTATATTGAAAAGTTTTTGATCTGGTAATGGGCGTCAGTGCACCCAGATATTGTGCCTTTGGTGCCAGGCCAGCAAGTATCATCATACAGTAACCCCTCTGTGGTATTGTGGAAGAGTGCAGGGTTGGACCCTGCTGTTCAAAAAATTTAAATGATATAAATATGGCACAGGCGTCAGTGCAGCCAAATATTGTGCCTTTCATGGCAGCAAGTGCATTCACACCGTAACCCTTTTGTGGTATTGTGGAAGAGTTCAGTGCTGGAGGTTTTGTGCATGCCGAAGACATACCCGATCTATTCCGTTACTTCGGCATCAGGGGATTGATAGCTGCTGATCCAGGACTGATTAATTTTTATAAATGTCAGCCGGTCTACAGAGTCGGTGGACAGACGCACTCTTTTGTCTGTGACAAAACCTCCAGCGGCACTGAACGTCCTTTCGGAAAGCACGCTAGATGAAGGACAACCTTGTAGCTGCATAGCATATTGGCTAAGTTCTGGCCAGTGATCCAATCTCAACACCCAGTAAACCAGTGGATTATCTGCTGGAAAGGTATCCAGGTCTGCCCTTGCCCCTAGGTAGTCCTGCACCATATGGTGAAGACGCTGGCAATGGGTGCCTACATTTGACGTCCCTGGGCGTCGAGGTGTAAAAAAAATTAAAAAAGCATCAGTCAAGCGGCCCTGGCCTTCACCACTATTCCTCTGATCAACCGCAGCCTCAGAAGCACGTGTGTGTCAGCACTTGGTAATCTACCAGTGCCCTACACAAGTGTCGCATTAGACCATCCTCAAATTTTTTCATCCTGTGCTCCCTCTGTGCGGGCAGGATGAGCTCTGCAACTTTCCCCTTGTATCGTGGATCAAGAAGGGTTGCCAACCAGTAATGATCCCTCTCCTTGATAGCACGAATCCTGGGGTCTTTTAGCAGGCTTTGCATCATTAGGGAGCCCATGCAGCGTAGGTTGGAGGTGGCATTAGCTTCCGAGTCTTCCTGGTCAATGAGGATGACCGTATCGTGCACTTCCTCCTCCCAGCCACGCACTAGCCCTTCTGTTTCTGGGCACACAAAACCCTCCCTTGAGTCAATGCCCCCACTACTTAAATATTCCTCCTCATCCTCCTCCTGTCTGATCTGAGTAGGACCCACTGGAATGCTGTCTGCGGAAAGACTGGGGCCTTGAGAGCTAGGGAAGGCCTCCACTTCCTCCCGCTGCTCTGCCTCTAGAGACACATCTATAATTCCCCGCAGAGTGTGCTCCAGCAGGAACACTAAAGGAATTGTGTCACTGATGCATGCACTGTCCCTGCTCACCATCCTTGTTGCCTCCTCAAATGGTGACAGTACAGTGCATGCATCCTTGATCATCAGCCACTGTGGGGGGGAAAACAAACCTAGTTGACCTGAGCCTGTCCTTGTGCCATACTCACACAGGTACTCGTTGATGGCCCTCTGCTGCTTGTGCAGACGCTGCAGCATTGCTAATGTCGAGTTCCACCTGGTGTGCATGTCACAGATCAGATGGTTTGTGGGAAGGTGGAATTCTCTTTGAATTTCTGCCAGGCGAACGCTTGCTGGGAATGACCATCTGAAGTGGCTGCAGACTTTTCTGGCCTGGATGAGAAGCTCTGGCAGCCCTGGGTACTTGGTTAGGAAACGCTGTACCACCAGATTTAGAACGTGTGCTAGGCATGGTACATGCGTCAATTTACCCTTGCGTAGGGCGGAGAGAAGGTTGCTGCCATTATCGCAGACGATCATTCCCAGCTCAAGCTGGCGTGGTGTTAACCATCTCTGCACCTGCCCCTGCAGAGCTGACAAAATTTCTGACCCGGTGTGGCTCCTGTCCCCTAAACAAACCAGCTCAAGCACAGTATGGCATCTTTTTGCTTGAGCCATTGCGTAGACCCTGTCAGGCGACGGTTTAACTGCCACTTCGCCAGAGACAGAGAAGGAGGAGGAAGAGGTGGTGGTGGTGGAGCAGACAGACCTCATACAAGCAGCTTTCTGGAGGCGTGGTGGATGAACAAGCTCCAGCACAGAGCCCCGTCTTGGATCCCTCCCAGCTGCAATCAGAGTTACCCAGTGTGCCGTGAAGGAAATGTAACGACCCTGTCTATGCTTGCTGGACCACGCGTCTAAAGTCACATGCACCTTGCTGTTGACTGCCTTTGCCAATGACTCGATAACATTGTCTTCCACGTGCTGGTTTAGTGCTGGAATGGCCTTGCGTGAAAAGTAATGGCGTTTTGGAACCTGCCACTGTGGTACAGCACATTCAGCAAATTCACGGAAGGGAGCACAGTCCACCAGCTGGAAAGACAGCAGCTGCAATGCGAGTAATTTTGCTAAGCTGGCATTTAGACGCTGTGCTTGGGGATGGTTGGGACTATATTTTTTCTTTCGCTGCAGCAGCTGCGGCAACGTAATCTGACTGCTTAAATCTTCAGCTACTGGGATGATGTCACATTGTGAGGAAGGACCTGGTACATCCATTACTGTAGCATCATCCCTGTCGGTGGAGGTTGTAGGCAATGACATGGCAGGACATACAGTGGGGGTAGAGACAGATGAGGAGGAGGAGGACCTACGCAAAGTTTTGCGCCAACGGGATGTGTGGCACTTATTCATATGTCACCTCAAGCACGTGGTACCCAAGTGTCCGGTATCTTTCCCACGCTTAAGCCTCATCTGACATAGATTACAAATAGCAATGCTGCGCTCTACTGCACATTTCTTAAAGAACTCCCAGACAACAGAGTTTATGCATGTGTTCTTTGAGACAACAGCACTCTGCACCGGAGCAGCTCTGACATGTGATGCCTTGGACTGGCTAGTGCTACGGTTGGTCACAGAGGATGTTGTGCCTCGTGTTTGCTGTGCCTCCTCCTCTTCCTCACTTAATTCCTCTGTTCGATCTGGCACCCAGGTGGAGTCAGTGACCTCATCATCATTGTCATCATCACCCCCTATCTGCTCGTCACTGGAGCCAACTTGGCAGTATGCTGCAGCTGCTGGGGCAACATGAGTGCCAGTTATTTGTGTGTCATCACTGGCACCCTCTTCCTCTAGGTTGATTATACTCCCTTCCTCAACCTCAGAGATTGAATCAGAGCACTGTACTTGCTGCGCATCCTCAAGCAGCATGTCACTCTCATTGTAGTCAAACAATTCAGCTGACTTCTCCGTGTGTGATAGCGAGGCTACGGCAGGAGTAGCTGTGGACATGGAGGCTGCATTAGATGCTTTGGCAGCTGAGGTGGACTGTAAAGCACTAGAAGCCTGGCTGGCAGAGGATGAGGAGGATGAGGATTGCCTGGTCTGCCAATTCACCAAGTCCTCTGTATGTTGCTGCTGCTTAAGACGGCCAGCACCAGTTAGAAAGTCCACCACGACCAGAGGCACAGCCTCCCGACACAGGGGCTGCTTGCCCTCTTATCTGTGGTCTGGGAGCGTCTGCCTGTCCTTTTTGTTCTTTCAGACATGGTGAGTGATATATAGATTAATATATACAGAACTCTGATTCAACTCTGGTATAAAAGTTTTAAAGAACTCTGGTATAACTCAGTGAGACACACTGATAGCTGGCAGCCAGTGACAAGAGACAGATCACCTCAATTCCCAAATATTTTGTAGAAATTTGTGACCCCCAAAATACTTGCTGGCAGTGACAAGAGACAGATCACCTCAAGTCACAAATGTTTTAAAGATATTAGTGAGCCCCATAATACAGCGTGGTACTGAATGTGTGACGAGACACAGATCACCTCAATTCACAAATGTTTTAAAGAAATTAGTGAGCCCCAAAATACAGCGTGGTACTGGATGTGTGACGAGACACAGATCACCTCAATTCCCAAATGTTTATTAGAAATTTGTGACCCCCAAAATACTTGCTGGCAGTGACAAGACACAGATCACCTCAATTCCCAAATGTTTTGTAGAAATTTGTGACCCACAAAATATGCGTGGTACTGGCTGTGTGACAAGACACAGATCACCTCAATTCACAAATGTTTTAAAGAAATTAGTGAGCCCCAAAAAGATTTGCTGGCACAGTGACAAGACCCAGAAGATCACCTCAATTCACTAATGTTTTAAAGAAAGTTGTAAACCCCAAAAAAACTTGCTGGCACAGTGACAAGACACACATCACCTAAATTCCCTGATATTTGGTAGAAATGAGACCCCCCAGACCCCCCCAGTAGCGTGGCAGACCGGCAGTAACAAGACACAACTATCTCCTTTGAAATCTCCTCTGAAATGCGTGCAGAATCGGCGCGTGGAAACGTTATATAGTGTGCTGCGGGACTTAGCTCTGTGAGCCCATGATTGGGCAAAATTTGCCCAATCAGGACTCTGAGCGGTGATTGGCATAGTGTTGAACCGGTCTTGCACCAGACCTGTGGTCAGGTGCAAGGCTGTAGCCAATTAAGAGCTTCAGGCCAGTGGGAAAATGCATTGTTGTCCATTATGGTCGAACATGCGGCGAACACCCGGAAATGTTTGGTGTTCGCGATCTCATCGAACAGGCCAAGTTCGGGTAGAACCCCGAACCGTCCGAACCCGAACCACTCATCCCTACTTAGGAAGGGTTCTCCTAGGCTTGGACGGTACAAGGGGACTGATAACATGGGATTCATAGCGGGGCCTGGTGCCATCTGACCCCGAATGGGGCTTGGCACCATCTGACCCAATACAAGTTCTGGCTTCGGTAGCCTGACTGTGAGACGTGGGCACAGTGGACACCTTGCCAGCCTCAGGGCATACTGACACCTTACCAGTCTCTTGGTGCCCTTGCACCTTGACAGCCTCAGAGCATACTGGCACCTTGCCAGCCTCAGGACGCACTGGCTTAAGTGTACAGTCATTTATCTTATGCATGGGGGAACTGCAGTAATAACAGAGATTAAAAAAACCGACTCTCTTTTTCAGATATGGGAGGTTCCCCAGAGATTCTGATGGGATGAACCGCATAATTAAGCACACAGAGAGAAGACATTAACCTCTTCAGTTCCGTCAGCAAATCAAAAACCATCTGAAGCACAGAATTTAACACAGTAAGCTCACCTGCAGGCGTGAATGGACGGTTTGTAATGTAACGGGTGGCCCCTCTTGGGCCATCGTGGTGGCTTGGAACATTGAGTGTAGCCCTTAAGGCAGGGGAGTTACTGACTGGACACTGGACAGATCAATTAAACAGACTTGTTTCTCCAAAACCAAGGAGCACAAAAGCAGGATTGAATTGCCACTAAGCTCCAAAGGTTTCAAGACCGACAGATAACCCAGGACATGCTCAGAAACACAAACAATGTATGACAGTTGATGAATTGTGCAGGCTGCAGGGCAGTCAACAAACTGACAGACTTTGCGAAACAGGAACTGAACTCCACGTTAGGAAGATACAGGAACCAGACAGAGACACATGGAACAGGACGGCCAGGAGAAAACTAAAGGGATCCCTATGCTGGGAATACTTCTAAGAAACCCTCACAAAGAATAAACAGATCAATGTGAACAAGAAGGGCAAGGGATTAACAAGACAGACAAAAATCCTGCACTAAAGAGGACCTTTTAAGGGCCTCGGAGACTATACTAAACTAAGACAGACAAGGTACAGAAAACATGAATCATAAGAATGGTCATTCAGGCAAGGTTGGCAACAGATCAGCATACAGAATACCAGGAGTAAGCAGAAAAGGATCGTCAGGAAACACAGCCAAGGTCAAAACCAGAATACACTGAGACAGAAATGCTTTGCAGCAACAAAGGGTACATGAACTAGTGTCAGGTATATTACACAAAGGAATTTTAAAATGGATGCCTGTAGCCATTTTGTTTTTAAAGACAGTTTCTTTTCTTTAAAATTTTCTCTAGGTTTAGAAATGAACGAGATTTTTTTTACAGTGTTCATTCCTGGGTGAAGTCTTTTATAATTTTTTTTTAAAAGTGCCAGACATGAAGGAACCTAGAATGTTTGTGTGTGATAAGGCTAGGGTTAAGTGCTAAGACGTGTCATAATTAAATTTATTGGTCTGTCTTAAGTTTTTAAAACAAAAGATATTTTGTCTTTTGGGTATAGGAATAAGAGTTAATATTCTCTAATATAGATTTATATTCACAAAATATATGTTTATAATCAAGGTATATTTTATTATATTTACAGTAGGAAATATATACTCCAATAAATATTGTAGAAAGTATATAATTGGTAAATAATAAAAATTACTAAAGAATAGATTCTGTTGAGTTAACCAGAAAAGAATTTAGCTGATAGGACTCTGAGTAAGTAATTTCAAAAGGGAGTAGGGATATAAATTAGACAGAGACACAGTGTCTAACGACTGAGAAGAGAAGGTCTTTGTGTAGATTGAACTTTGACCCGAGATAGGAATATTAAAAAGAAATGGTGGAATTAATTAAGAAGTGCAATACTGCCCTCTAGAGAATAGTAAATATTATAATTAGATTAATAATATTGCCAGTGACATCAAATTGGCTATAATAAGTGGCAGTGTTGGTTGCAAGTCAGTCGGTGATTCCAGCATTCAGAGACTCACACCGCAATGCATTCAGATGTCCAGTACACATAGCAGATCCCAGGACATGAGGCAATCAAGATTCTCACCAAATCTCTAACTCACATGCATTGATTATCTGATATCGATAATCTTCACATATTCCATAACAAAGCATCACATAGAAAATTCCAAGACTTATCAACATCCAAATTGGACAGGTAATGTATGGAAAAAAAAGAATTAATGTAAATATATATATTTGTAGATACTCTTGCAACGTAGACTGAGATTTCTCAGATACTTGGGTTAGATCCAAATTCTAAGTATTTTCTATTCTGCAGATAGAAATATGAAGAAGTGGATATAAGGATTTATTCCTAAAAGAAATGCTGTAAGATTGATACCAATATATATATTGAATTTGGAAATTACTGTGATTAAAATTAATAAGCAAGGAATTATATAACTACAAAATAAAAAGCAAAAGATTAGAAGTTTAATTCTCGAGATTAGGGAGGATTCACTAAATAAGTTTTTATTACTTATCATTAAATTAGCTCATCTTTTGTTGATCCATGTAGCATAGAGATATATATATATATCTATAAGAGCTGGCTGGTTAAACATTGTTTGCTGGGAAACGCATGTTGTATTAAGCAGAAAAGTTTATTAACCATTTGTGTATTAGTTACTAACTGATAAGGTAAATGATATTAATCATATATGCAGTTACTAACCGGAGATACATATATTGTGAAGCTAGTTTTTATATGCGGATGGATTGTGGTTTATAAATTGTTGTTTATGATATGAGATTTGAAACTTTTTTGTATACGTAATAAATATAAATATATTTTTATCCGATTATTGATTATTGTATTTTTTAAAGCAAAACACAGGCAATTAAAAGAATTCAGGATAATTTCTAAGAAATATAAACGATTGATATTTGTGTCTCGTATAAGTTTCTTATGAAATAATAATCCCTGATATATTGGAGGCAACTGCCGAGGTAGGTCCAGTAAGTCCAATATAGACATATTGGAGGCTTGGCTGATAAGTCCAATATATAACGTGTTGTATTCACGTGCAGAGATTATATCCGACAAATTGGAGGCACTGTGCTGAGATTGTAGTTTTTGTTTGGAATATAATTGTCAATATTGTCTGATTAGACAGAGATAAAATATATATATATTTTGACTCCTTGTTGTATTTTGACTTGTGGTTTTACGGTTATCTACTAAACAGTGTAAAAATGTCAGAGTCAGAATCTGAGACTCAGGAAGATGTAGAAATACATGCAGATCAAATAGTATTGATAGATGTTATGTCTTATCTAAAGGACAAGTTACACGTCACAGACAATTTATTTGATTGGATAAAAGAATTGCAAGCAAATATCTCTAATTATGTTGATTCAATCTGGTCAGATCAATCAAATTTTATTGAGTGTTTGCGAAAGATAAGTGCAGTCACAAATAAAAAAGACAAAGAGATTTTTGTTTTAAAAATTGTGCCTGAATGCATATACTTGATCGCAGAAATGAACAAGAGATTGAATGATGACAAAGAAACCAGAGACAGCTTATAAAATAAAAATTGTGACTTGCATGAAACCGTAAATAAATTAAAAGATGAGTCAGAATGAATAATAATGGAGTTGAAAGTGTGTGCAAGAGAAAAAGATCAATTGCAAGATGAGATTGCTCAATTATCCAAATTAAATAAGGAGCTGAACAAAAATTTGGCGAGAATGAAACTCGAACATGAGAAATTCGCTGATGAGCTACGTCAGGTTGAAACTGATGTTCGAAGGGTTAAAAATCCTTCGTTAGAGAAGTTCCCTTTGAAAGCTTTGAGTTATAACTCACTGATTAGGCTTGACGGCTCTGTTTATCTGAAGAGCGAGCAGAGCTAAAGTGAAAGTGAAACTAAATCTCATGATGAAAAAAGAGCGAAGCCTCTTACACAGGAGTATTTCAAATCACATCACTCTAGCCAGCCACAGCCTATTAAGAAATCTCATAAAGTTCAGGAATTAACAAAAATCGTTAATTTCTTAAGAAATTCAGTAGGTATTGTTGACCTTAAAGGATCACCAAAAATAATAAATCATTTAAATATGTTTGAAGAAATTTTGGAAATATTAGGAATTAATTCAGATGCTCAGAAAATTGAGTTGATCCCATGGGTCTTTGAAAGCAAACATAGGTTTTTTTTTCAGTCTTTGAAAGAATCTGGTATACGTAACTGGAGTAAAATAGTCTCCGAGGTCAAATCTGAATTTGGGCCTCACCGTACCAGTTTAGCTGCGAAAAGAGCAATTTTAACTCTAAAATGCAGACCTAATCAAAGCCCCCGTGAATTTCTTTCAGTCCTTAAAAATGCGTACAGCTTGGCTGAAAGAAACCCAGATTTTGAAAACCCTGAATTTATCCAATTATTTTATGACACATTGCCAAATAAAATAAAGGTTATTTTGGCAAGAGATTATGACCCGAGAAATGGTTTGGATTGGGTACTAAAAGAAAGTATGACCCTATTTACTGTATTTGAATATAGTGAAGAAACTCAGGGGAAAAGAGTGAAAAACTCACCTGAGGAAATAGCGGAAACTCACGTTAAAAAGGGTGATATTAAATTTGAATCCCACAAAAAGAGTTATGCGGAAATATTGCGTGACTTCATACCTCAAAGGGAAAAATCCAAGCCAGATCAGGAAAGAGGGTTTGCCAGAGAAAATTCAGGAAGTAAATTTCAATCTAGGAAGCAATGGGTACCTAGAAGTCAGTGGGTTAAATCAAGGGAAAATGTACCTAGACAGGAAGCAACCAGAGGTAAAACTGAATCTGATGTGTCTGATAATGCGCAAGCTTCGTCCCCAAGGACGAATAGAAAGCGGAGATATAATGTACGCCAGCGTATTGGTCAAATGCAGGAAAATTTCCGTGTGCTGACAGAAAAACTGGATCAGATCACTCAGTTAATGACTGGAAATAACCCTGGTCAGGTTGTAAGCGATGCAACACCTGCAGCCCCACCCAACCAGTGACTAGATGATGTTTCTGATGAAGTAACCAGTATCCATGACAATTTACCAGAAAGTGATGATGAAATGATTAATACAAATGTTTGTATGGTTGATGATTTAAACCCTTCCCTGCAAAGAGAAGGAAAATGTATTTTATCTCCCCAGACTAAGTGTGAGCAAGTTGAGAAGACTGGATCCGAAATGGAAGGCACAGCTGCCAAAAGCACGTTTGAGAGAGCAAAATCAGTCAGTAAAATCTGTACAAAACCTAATTTCATATCTCACTCTAAATTTCTCTGTAAATTGCATACATTGAAGACCGATATTATGTGAATGTAGAATTACAAGATAATTTACCACATATTCCATCCTTGCTAGACACTGGAAGCCAAGTTACGTTAATATCAGCCCATTATTTTGAACAGGTCCAAGAACTGTCCTCCAGGAAGCCTACATTAGATAAATCTAATGCTAATCTAGTGAGTGTGAGTGGCACATCTCTGAAAGTTCTGGGCACGGCTAAATTGGATTTTAAATTGGGGAATAAAGCAATTCGGCATCCAACGCTTGTTGTGGATCTGCCCCAAAATCGCCTAATTATTGGAATGGACCTTCTCAAAAGGTTAAATCCAATCATTGATTTTATCAATGAGGTTATTTGGTCCCAAGTAAATGTTCCAATCAGCTATGATAGATCCCAATCCCATCACACTCAGCGTAACTGCCACGTGATTGAGGAAAGGCCGGATTCTATTGAAGTCCACTTCAGAAATAGCCAGACACTGGATATCTCTTTCTTAAGGCCAAAGCCCCTGACTCCAGGAGAGCAGGAGGATAACACCATATGTGTTCCCCCCGAGAGAATTCGAGATATATGTCTGGAAAATGACGTGCTAATTATTCACCTCCACAAAAGGGAAACAGAACCAAATGGGCATAGTGACCATTCTCAGTTCTTAACTGAAATAGAGAAGATAAATGAAGAGGTATTTTTCCCTATACGTGTAAATAGTTTAGCTGGAGAAAACATGGCTAACATAGATTTGCGCCAGGAATATAGCTATATTAGCAAGAAGATGCTAAATAAAATAGCTGACCTTAAAGTGATCAGATACCCAAATCCTCAAGATGAGTGGATAACAGATCTAGATAATGATGGAGACAGTCACAATGTTGTTGGAAAATGTATGTTATCTATTTCTATTGGGAATAAAACTGCCACACATTTATTTTTGGTCCTAAATGAACCCGGTTATCAGATTTATGTAGGTAATGATATAATTCATCGTTTTGCTATGCAAGTGGATCTGATTAATTCCCACATATGGACCAGACTAAAAGAGAACCCCTGTGAATTCCAGGACAAAAATAAAGCTCTTAAGTCATGCCAGACACTGCCATACGAAGTAAACTTACAGGTACCATATGAGGTCTGTATTCCACCAGGCTCTGTAAATTACCCATTACCTTTACAGGTAATGGAAGGTCAGAAGTTGAGAAATTCTGATGCACTAGTCTGTATTTCCAATCGAATACATGGGTTAGGAATTTCAGCAAATCCTACACCCATGGTGAAAATACACCAATCTAGAACCCAAATCATTATAAATAATAATTCCTCACAGGAAATCCATTTGCCTAAAGACACTACAATAGGTCTAGCACTGGATTCAGATTATTATACATTCGGGTTCCAGAACGCTGTTATCGGGTTAATACCTGAACATTACCTCACAGAGGAACAAATGATAGAACAATCATTTAATTCGTGGCCCGAAGGATTATTCACGATATATTCTGTTTATCCTTTCAGTTCTGAAGTAGGAATCTGCAAGGTAGAAGAATTATCTTTAACCTTTGATCATCCTCTGACTACACAGGAAGCAGAGGAGTATACTCACTTTGCTGGAGATGCAAGTAAGTCAAATCATGACCTCTCTGAAAGGCTTGAAGAAGCCTATGAGATTGGTCAACCTGAAATCTTTCCAGGATTTCAGGACATGGTCCAGCAACAAATATCTTTCGCTGACGGATGTTCTAATGATATGGAGCGCCAACAGTTAAAAGAAGTTCTAATGGAATTTCAAGATATTTTTGCCAAGGATTCATATGATTGTGGAGTCACCGACTTACATATAGCTAGGGTCCAAACTGACCCTAGCACTCCTCCTGTATACGTCAGACAATATCGGCTTCCCTTAGCGTGTTACGACTCGCTGGCGGAGATATTAAGGAATCTAAAAGAAAGGGGAATTATAAGGACGGTGCACAGCTCTTATAATAATCCTATCCTCGGAATCCTTAAGCCGAATGGTCAATGGCGTTTATGTGCTGATTTGAGACAGCTAAATAAACGTGTATACAGATCCGGCTGGCCCATACCATATATTGATCAATGTCTCGTCCAAATGCAAGGTTGTAAGCTTTTTACCGCGCTGGATTGTGCCCAAGGATACTGGACAATTCAGGTAAGTCCTGAGGACCAATACAAATTGGCCTTCACCTTCGGTCAACAACAGTTTACGTGGACCAGAATGCCCTTCGGCTATATAACCTCAGGTCATGAGTTCGCTGTCTTTTTACATAAAGCCATGCCAGATGCAGCCGAGAGGGGTACTTTGACGTATGTGGATGATATTTTACTGAAAAGTATTTCGTTTGAGAAACATATTCAAGAAATTAGACATGTTCTTAACCAGTTGAGAGAGGCAGGGGTTAAAATCTCATTGCAGAAAGCACAATGGTGTCGCACCAGAGTTAATTTCCTGGGACATGAGGTTACATCTGAAGGCCTAAATCCTCAGCGGAAAAAGGTGGAAGCAGTGATGAAGTCCAGAACTCCCACTAATATCAGTGAACTAAGATCATTCTTGGGTATGATGAATTACTCACGTAAGTTTATCGAAAATTATGCAGAGATTTGTAAACCTCTATTAACGTTGCTTAAGAAAGATGTAAAGTGGATATGGGGGGAGACTCAAGAACAAGCCATGACTGAGCTTAAAATAAAACTCACCCAGGCTCCATGCCTAGCCTATCCAGAGGGGGGTAAACCTTTCTATCTGGAGACTGGTTTTACCAATTTGAGCATGAGCGCCGTTTTATGTCAAAAGCAAGATGATCAGAGTAAAATTATTGCATATGCCAGTAAATCCTTATCTCCAGTGGAGATTAAATTTAGTGACTGTGAAAAAGCATTACTAGCCACAGTCTGGGCCCTACAGAATTTTCGGAGTTATATCCAAGGAGAGAGGATAATAATTGAAACTGCACACCAGCCCTTACAATATCTACACAGTAGTCGAATAAGGGACGGGAACCTATCCAATAGCAGAATAACTGCATGGACGTTAGCCTTACAAGGATGGCCATTGGAGGTACGGTATAGACAGGATCAAAAGAATCCAGTCGCTCAAGGACTTGCCGAACTCCATGATTGTGCAGATCCCTCCTCTGAAAAAGAATTCCTAGGAGATGATTTCTTACAAGAGCAAGCATCATCACCTTACAAGGCCTATGACGAAGAATACTGTTCCCTACTCCCACGTGTATATATAGATGGTTGTGCCTACCACACCATCGTGGAAGAAGAGAGGAAATTGGTAGCTGGCATTGGTATTGCATGGACAAAAGAATATCCCAATATATCAGTATGATATAACATCGGTGCTAAAAGTAGCCAAGTCGCTGAATGACTAGACTATGATGTTAAAGAATTTCTGATAGTCACAGATTCTAATTATGTCCGTAACAGTTTCGTTGAATATTTGCCTGGGTGGAAAAGAAATGAGATGCTCAGGTCCAATAACAAACCTGTTAAACATGCCGATCTATTTGGAGAAATAGATAAGATGGTGACTAAAAATGGTTTAACCGTTTATTGGAAAAAGACAAAAGGTCATTCCAAAATTTCAGGTATGGATAAAGAAGGCAATGACCTAGCTGACAAATTGGTTAAACAGGGTGCAGTCAGTGACGAAATTATAAATATTGATCATTTACTAAATGAAACACATGTAGATGTACTTACCAGTCAGCAGACTAAATCTAAGGTCGAGAGTAATGTAGCACAGTGGTGTCAAGATTCTCCCAATGAAGATTTAATTAAGAGCCAAAAGGAAGATTCTGTAATTGGAATCTTTTACAAATATATTGAAAATCCTAGTGATAATTTTTTATCTGAAGAGAGTCCTGACCAGACTGAGGATCTTTGTATTTTTTTTTGAAATTTAAGATTTTTTTATTATTTTCAAAGCACATAGTCAATGGGGGTACAGAAAAAAAGATAAGGGAGGGGAAACCAACATGTATTATAATATGCTTACAATCTTAAATTGAGGCGGGAAGATAAAAAGGAAAAAAAAAAATAAAAGAAGGGGAGGGTAGAGAGAGAACAACCCCAAAAGAGAAAA
>RXON01000310.1:0-53284 GCA_009667805.1 Leptobrachium leishanense | reverse complement strand
GATCATGTTTTAGAATTAGCCAATATCTATTAATTGATTTCTTAATGGCTTGATTAGTGGTGTTATAGCTTAAAAACAAGAGCAACTTCAGTGGTTTTTTTCTTCTTTTTTCTGTTTGTATTTCAACAATTGATCTCTATCCATTCTACGGACATCTTCTCTAACTTGTTTCAGTGGTTCTTCTTCATATCCCTTATCTTTAAAATCGATCATTATCTTATTGGTCTGTTGTAGAAATTGTGGTATATCTGTGCAGTTTCTTCTTACTCTCATCATTTGTCCTTTCGGTATTGTATGAAGCCACAGTTGGTAATGATTACTTGTTTGATGAATACAGCTGTTGACTTGTACTTTTTTAAAATGGGTTTTAGTCTTCATAACTCCATTTTCTATACAGATGTTTAGATCTAAAAAATCTATTGTTTCAGTGCTTATACATGATTCTAATCTAATACCCAAAGCGTTATTGTTAAGATGATGTATAAATTGTGTCAATGAATCCGTATCACCATGCCAAATTATAAGGATATCATCAATATACCTTTTGTATAGGACGAGTTTCTGCCCCCAGCCATGCCCAGTCCAAACCGCACCGGACTCCCAGTGAGACATGAATAAATTGGCATAACTGGGTGCAAACCTCGTCCCCATGGCCATTCCGTTCTGTTGAAGAAAAAAATCTCCTCCATAAATTAATCATTTTTGTCAGTTTGGTGTAATATGTTAGTTTCCATCATTCTAATTGAAAAATTCCCTATCATTCAACGACGGAAGGAGCTGTTAGCAGAAATAAATATTGAAATTAATGCTCTGCACGAGGAAATCGTTAAGGTGACAGAATTAAGTGAAATGGGAAGAATTATCTAAAAGAATGGAACAAGCTTTAGGGAAAGTAGAGAAAGAGGTTACTGATAAGAAGAGAAGCAAATTTAACAGAGATATGAAAGACTATAGCTCTGATAAAATATGGTTGTTCAAGATGGATATGAATAAAGAGAATAACATCATCAATCAATTAAATGTAGAGATACCCCCGATCAACCCTCCAATTCATCCAACCAATTGCCCCATATCCAAGGACTAAGGCAGCAAAATACTAGGATTTATCCAGTGGTTAGGAGAAAAACCTATGTTCAACAAAGAAAAGATTCATACAAAGGAAGAGCAATTAATCCACACCATCAGGAACATCAGAGTCAATATGGATATCAGAAAGACAAACAACATTTCCAACAGAGAAGGTTCACAGGAAGAGTAAATAATTCACCATATAGATATACACCACCACCGAATGGAACATGGAGAAGAAAAACTTCATATAGAGGAATTTCACCAATTCCTCTTCAAAATAGATATTCCCAATTAGCTGACTATAATGAAGAAGAGGGTTTTCACCAAGATGCATGGAGAGAACGCGGAAAAGAGAACATCTATACCAACAGAAACCAAGAGAACAGGGTGGGTGGTTATGGAGGAGAACCCCCAAGAAATACAGGGAAAAGACACCTAAAAGACGAGGATGCAGAGGAGGACGTGACATTCAGAGAAGACAAAAGAGGCAGGGTATAGATTTGGCAGGTGTCTTCAATCTAAGTGGAAAGGACCTAAGCGAAGATCAAATTTAAGCATTACAAAAAGGTCTTAAGTTCGCTCCAACCAATAAAGGGAACACCTTTGACACCTATGTTGATATACAAAAATTTAAGAGACAATTATCTTTAAAGAAATTTTTCTCTAGACATCCAATAGAGAGACAAATCGTAGAAGACAATCAATACATACACACCACACTTAAAGAACGCTCTAAATTCTATCCACGACATATAATGTCAAAAGAAATGGAGGCATTTGAACAGATGATCCTATCCGATCTGAGAAATAGAAAAAGATAAAAAGAAATATAGTGTGCCATCTAATTTAACAGTAGCAGAATTTAAAGGACTAGAACAATTACGCAAAGAAAAATCCCTGGTCATCAAACCTGCAGATAAAGGGGGGAGGGGTAGTAGTTTTGAGTGAGGATAAATATAATCAAGAATGCAAACGGTTACTTAATGACCATTTGACATACCAAAAACTAGACAAAGACCCCACTGTTACAGTGAAAAATCTGTTTTATGAATACAGAAACATAGAAAAATGTCGGCAGATGAGAACCTTTGGGCCCATCTAGTCTGCCCAATTACATGGATACTTTACCTGGATTTATATCTTATTTAGGATAGCCTTATGCCTATCCCATGCTTGCTTAAATTCAATTACTGTTTTGGCCTCTACCACTTCAACTGGAAGGCTGTTCCATGTATCCACCACCCTCTCAGTAAAATAATGCTTCCTGATGTTACTTTTAATAATATCTCCTAATAATTTTATCTCCTGAAAGGTAAAGATAACCATATTCTCAATATATGTGAATACAATATCTTAAAATAATGCATTCCCAGATCCCAGTATTCTATATTCTCCCCAAATTGCACAAAACCGAATTAAACCCACCTGGTCGGCCGATAGTTTCAGGCATTAATTCCATACCCTGTAGAATCTCAGAATATGTGGATAATCTTCTACAACCAATAGTGGTAAAAACACCTGCATATCTAAAAGATACCATTTCAGTTTTGAATCTATTAAAAGATATTGTATGGTAGGATGATTATATCCTTGCTACGTGTGATGTATCCTCTTTATATTCGATCATCCCACATGAAGCTGGTTGTTTAGCAGTAAGACATTTCTTGACCCAATCTGAGAACTTTAAGGAAGAACAAATAGAATATATTATCGAGGGCATTTTTCTAATATTAACCACCAATTTCTTCTGGTATGGAGGAGATTTTTTTCTTCAACAGAACGGAACGGCCATGGGGACGAGGTTTGCAACCAGTAAAGCCAATTTATTCATGTCTCACTGGGAGTCCGGTGCAGTTTGGACTGGGCATGGCTGGGGGCAGAACCTCGTCCTCTACAAAAGGTATATTGATGATATCCTTATAATGTGGCATGGTGATATGGATTCATTGACACAATTTATACATCATCTTAACAATAACTCTTTGGGTATTAGATTAGAATCCTGTATAAGCACTGAAACAATAGATTTTTTAGATCTAAACATCTGTATAGAAAATGGAGTTATGAAGACTAAAACCCATTTTAAAAAAGTACAAGTCAACAGCTATATTCATCAAACAAGTAATCACTACCAACCGTGCCTTTGTGCAATCCCGAAAGGACAAATGATGAGAGTCAGAAGAAACTGCACAGATATACCACAGTTTCTACAACAGACCAATAAGTTAATGATCGATTTTAAAGATAAGGGATATGAAGAAGAACCACTGAAACAAGTTAGAGAAGATGTCCGTAGAATGGATAGAGATCCATTGTTGAAATATAAACAGAAAAAAAGAAGAAAAAAACACTGAAGTTGCTCTTTTTTTAAGCTAGAACACCACTAATCAAGCCATTAAGAAATCGATTAATAGATATTGGCCAATTCTAAAACATGATCCTGTTCTCAATGAGATTCTACCGGATAAACCTAAAATTATTTTTAGAGGTAGTGATACTATCAAGACAATTAGTTAAAAGTCATATACCCACTATCCAAAAGAATAGGGAATTTTTCAATTTACAATCGGGTTTTTACGGTTGTGGTAGCTGCATAGCCTGCCGCAAAACCGATAACCACAAAAGACTAATTCGACAATTTAATGCGACAGAAGGAGGACAAGAATATAAGATAAAATCCATTATGACTTGCCACTCCAAGAATGTGGTATACTTGATGAAATGTCCATGTAATAAAATCTATATAGGTCGGACTTCACGCTGCTTATATATTAGAATTAATGAACATATGAATAATATATGTGGCGTAATGAAAAACACAGTGTACCACTACACTATAAAGAAATGCATAATTGTGACCCTAAAGGCACCAAATTCTATGCCATTGAAAAAGTTCAAGGCCAATGGAGAGGGGAGGACCTCCATCGCAAGATGATTAAGATAGAAATGAGATGGATTTACTATTTGGATACTCTGGTTCCCAGGGGACTGAATACCGATTTTGAAGTATGTCACTTTTTTAATTAATAAGTTTTTGAATATAGATGATTGTGCCATACATTTTACATATATTGATATCTTTAATACATGTTATGTAAGAAGGAAAGATTATTTTTATGTAAGCATTTCTCCCCGTGCTTCTTGTTTCTTATAGACAATAAAAGGGGGAGAATACTGCGTACCCTGACATTAATGTATCCATCGGTGTTTAGCGCATTCGGATTGAAGTTATTGTAACATCCGATTTCAATATCGAAGAAAACGAAAGAGAAACCACCGAATTACGCATGCGCACCAATCCGATCAGAACGAAAGTACTACTGACTGGCTGGATACTAGCCGGAAATATGTCATCATGAATTCCCGGAAACAGGAAGTGATAAACGATTGATGCAATTAGGTGAACCGCATCAATCAATTAACCAGCAAATGGGAGATCTATTTAAACGGAGACATTGAACACCATTCCACTACTGACTGAGGAGGCTTGCAGGACGCAAGCGAAATGCGTCTCGGATTTTATATGTTTATATATTATATTTTATTATTCAGTAAAAAAAATTTTTTTATCCAGTAATTTCATTTATTAATTCTTTTCCATTGGAGGTTGAACTCTCTCATCGGAGGTAGGACCCCCTCTGACCAAGTTAGAGGTCCACATGCTTTACCTACAGAGCCATCAATTCAGAAGGCTCTGAACCACGTGAGTTGAACACTTTTGGGATTTTTATATATATCTATGTGTCTACGATAATGCACCATAGCAGTATACTTTCTTTTTGAGGTGTATTTGCCATTGAAAGAACATCTAAAGATATCTATACGTGGGCGAGGTCCCCCTTATTAAGAGACCTACAGGCGAATTGACACGAGCCACTTGGGGCTCCCCCTTTGTGAGTGTGAGCATCTTCATTGCCATATTAACCCTTTCGCTGCTGAGGCATTTCACGCCTCTGTGCTGAGCTCATTTTTACCTGTTTCACTCATCTTGTTTAAACGTGTTTTGAAGGCTTATTTTAGTATATGACCCAGACATATTATATATCGTTCTTTCCATCAGACTCGGCAGATTCATAATATGTCATTATTATATGTATACATCATGTCCTGTCTGTATATTATAACAAAAAATGCAATAAAATATGTATTTTCAATAATTTACAACGTGTAAAGTGTTTTTTTTCACATTTTAACATGCAAGCAATTGCGGTTATATTTTGTATGGGGTGCGCTTGTTAAAAAATTTAGAAATGGGGTCTCGTTACAATTTTTTTGGGGAAAAATACACGATTTTTAACAAACGCACCGCATACAAAAACCGTTAGTGCAGCATCATTGTTCACATTATAATTGAAATGGGAACAATATTGCTGCATTAACAAACCAATACAGTAAAAAAACTTGTTTATTTATTTTTTTATAATTTTTATTTTTAATATTTGTTTATTTTTTTTAAAAACTTTTTTCATGGTCGTATATGGTATCGTTGGAACGGCCATGCTCTGGCCAATCCAACAGTACCAAACATTAACCCCTATCTGCCACAGATCGGGAGATAGGGGCTTCCAATGAACCCCCTATCTCCACCATTGGTGGCAGTTAGGGGTTAACTCCAGGACTGGCGTCATCGTGCTATGCACGATGACGCCAGTCCTCATGGGGAGTTCCCAGAGGCTCAGCCGACATCCAAGATGTCGGCCAGCTCCGGGAAAGGATCACGAACCGGCGCTTATCGGTGCCGATTTGTGATCCGGCCCCAAGGGGTTAATGCCAGGTACCGTTAGGAAGGGCAGGCTGTGCCCTTCCAAACGGTGCCTGGTATAACCCTCTGCACCCCGGCGATCGGGAGGGAGAGATTTCCGAAGGACCTCCCCCCTCCCTTTCAAGCGCCTTCTCTGCACACACGGGGACGCCTGAATTAGATGTCAACGTGCCGCCGCAATGACATCTAATTGTGCCGGCGGCGGGGTTCCGGGTGCTGGGCTGACATTGAGGATGTCAGCCCACACCAGGGGGCACAGCGATCGGCCGGAATCCGGTCGATCGCTGGCCGCAAAGGGAGGACTCGCCCAGTGCGTCCTCCGCATGGAACACTACCTGCGGGTGGATGCGCTGAGCGCATCCGCCGCAGCAAAAGAGTTGATGATGCTTATTTAACTGTATTACGCAATCACATTTTTCATTTTTCCATTTAGAATATATATATATTGTCACCGAATTTATGAATAGGAAGGTCCAACCCCTTGATGATACCTATAAGCTAAGTTACACATTTAGATATATCTGTTAACCAGCATATATTTATTGCACTCCCTACTAGATACATTTATCTGTATGTTTTGTGTCAATAGTAAATAAAACACAAGCAAAAAGCAGATAAAATGGTATCTATTGGACCACTAAAATGCGTTTTGCATGTAGCATGCTCAGTTAATGTCCATCCTCATAGTGGGTAGCCATAATATATGTCAAGACGGTCTCTTTATCTACAGTGACCTTATACAGGTTTATCTTAATCCCACAGGGTTGGCAAATTGAGCTCACCTTAGTGCGTCGAATGAAAGAGCACCTATATTTCAGTGAAATTTCGGTGCTCTTTGAATCTGGATGGAGTAGATGTAACATCACTGCTCTATAACCATTGTGACGTTTGGGGGCCCACAGAGCACGTGCACAATGTCTTTCACAAACAAAACAGTTTTATTCACCCTTTCAGGGCAGTCAAAAAGGCAACATAATAAGTACACGCTTTGATTCAGAGAAATTAAAGCAAAGTCCTGATCTTCAGCACAAATAAACAGAGAAATAATAGTGGCTCACCAACGCTTTAAAGAGTCCCAAACCTAGGGAATCCTTTCCCCAGTATGTAGAAGCCTCTTCAGCAAGGCACAGCACGTCTCCTGCTTTTGGAACACAAACACACAGCTTCCACTGATTACTTTTCCTAAACTCCCACAATCCTATCTGGGAGTTGCTGGCTTTAAAACTCTTCCTGGACAGGAAGATTAACCCTGTGGTTGCCCTTAAAGGGTCCACAACCCAAATAGGGGTGAAACATATTGTCCATCCAGGACACAGCCCTGCCGACCTCTACACCATGGAGAACCAGGTTTGAATCCCGGCGAGAGCACCTCACCAGTGTCCTTGGGCAAGACAGCTAACGGTACATACTTGCCTGCCTCACAATATCGGCTGTGAAGTCCAATGGTAATATCTCTACTAGGGATGAGCTGTTCGGGTTCGGACGGTTTGGGGTTCGACCCGAACTTAGCCTGTTCGGGCCGGATCGCGAACCCCGAACATTTCCGGGTGTTCGCCGCATGTTCGACCCCAATGGACCACAATGCATTTTCCCACTGCCTGAAGCTCGTAATTGGCTACAGCCTTGCACCTGACCACAGGTCTGGTGCAAGACTGGTTGAACACTATGCCAATCACCGCTCAGAGTCCAGATTGGGCAAATTTTGCCCAATCATGGGCTCACAGAGCTAATTAACGCAGCACACTATATAAGGTTTCAACGCGCAGATTCTGCACGCATTTCAGAGGAGATTTCAAAGAAGATAGTTGTGTGTGTTGTTACTGCCGGTCTGCCACGCTACTGGGGGGGTCTGGGGGGTCTCATTTCGACCAAATATCAGGGAATTTAGGTGATGTGTGTCTTGTCACTGTGCCAGAAAGTTTTTTGAGGTTTACAACTTTATTTAAAACATTTGTGAATTGAGGTGATTTTCTGGGTCTTGTCACACTGTGCCAGCAAGTCTTTTTGGGTCTCATTTATACCAAATATCATTGAATTTAGGTGATGTGTGTCTTGTCACTGTGCCAGCAAGTTTTTTTGGGGTTTACAACTTTATTTAAAACATTTGTGAATTGAGGTGATTTTCTGGGTCTTGTCACTGTGCCAGCAAATCTTTTTGGGGCTCACTAATTTCTTTAAAACACTTGGGAATTAAGGTGATCTTCTGTGTCTCGTCACACAGCCAGCAATTTTTTTGGGGCTCACTAATTTCTTTAAAACACTTGGGAATTAAGGTGATCTGTGTCTCGTCATACATACAGTACCACGCTGTATTTTGGGGCTCACTAATTTCTTTAAAACACTTGGGAATTAAGGTGATCTTCTGTGTCTCATCACACAGCCAGCAATTTTTTTTGGTCTCACTAATTTCTTTAAAACACTTGGAATTAAGGTGATCTTCTGTGTCTCGTCACACAGCCAGCAATTTTTTTTGGGTCTCACTAATTTCTTTAAAACACTTGGGAATTAAGGTGATCTGTGTCTCGTCATACATACAGTACCACGCTGTATTTTGGGGCTCACTAATTTCTTTAAAACACTTGGGAATTAAGGTGATCTTCTGTGTCTCATCACACAGCCAGCAATTTTTTTTGGGGCTCACTAATTTCTTTAAAACACTTGGGAATTAAGGTGATCTGTGTCTCGTCATACAAAAAGTACCACGCTGTATTTTGGGGCTCACTAATTTCTTTAAAACACTTGGGAATTAAGGTGATCTTCTGTGTCTCGTCACACAGCCAGCAATTTTGGGGCTCACTAATTTCTTTAAAACACTTGGAATTAAAGTGATCTGTGTCTCGTCATACATACAGTACCACGCTGTATTTTGGGGCTCACTAATTTCTTTAAAACACTTGGGAATTAAGGTGATCTTCTGTGTCTCATCACACAGCCAGCAATTTTTTTTGGGTCTCACTAATTTCTTTAAAACACTTGGAATTAAGGTGATCTGTGTCTCGTCATACATACAGTACCACGCTGTATTTTGGGGCTCACTAATTTCTTTAAAACACTTGGGAATTAAGGTGATCTTCTGTGTCTCATCACACAGCCAGCAATTTTTTTTGGGGCTCACTAATTTCTTTAAAACACTTGGGAATTAAGGTGATCTGTGTCTCGTCATACAAAAAGTACCACGCTGTATTTTGGGGCTCACTAATTTCTTTAAAACACTTGGGAATTAAGGTGATCTGTGTCTCGTCATACAAAAAGTACCACGCTGTATTTTGAGGCTCACTAATTTCTTTAAAACACTTGGGAATTAAGGTGATCTTCTGTGTCTCGTCACACAGCCAGCAATTTTTTTGGGGCTCACTAATTTCTTTAAAACACTTGGGAATTAAGGTGATCTGTGTCTCGTCATACATACAGTACCACGCTGTATTTTGGGGCTCACTAAATTCTTTAAAACACTTGGGAATTAAGGTGATCTTCTGTGTCTCATCACACAGCCAGCAATTTTTTTTGGGTCTCACTAATTTCTTTAAAACACTTGGGAATTAAGGTGATCTTCTGTGTCTCGTCACACAGCCAGCAATTTTTTTTGGGTCTCACTAATTTCTTTAAAACACTTGGGAATTAAGGTGATCTGTGTCTCGTCATACATACAGTACCACGCTGTATTTTTGGGCTCACTAATTTCTTTAAAACACTTGGGAATTAAGGTGATCTTCTGTGTCTCATCACACAGCCAGCAATTTTTTTTGGGTCTCACTAATTTTTTTAAAACATTTGGGAATTAAGGTGATCTTCTGTGTCTCGTCACACAGCCAGCAATTTTTTTTGGGTCTCACTAATTTCTTTAAAACACTTGGGAATTAAGGTGATCTGTGTGTATCGTCATACATACAGTACCACGCTGTATTTTGGGGCTCACTAATTTATTTAAAACATTTGTGAATTAAGGTGATCTGTCTCTTGTCACTGGCTGCCAGCTATCAGTGTGTCTCACTGAGTTATACCAGAGTTATTTAAATCTTTATACCAGAGTTGAATCAGAGTTCTGTATATATAAATTTATATATCACTCACCATGTCTGAAAGAACAAAAAGGACAGGCAGACGCTCCCAGCCACAGATAAGAGGGCAAGCAGCCCCTGTGTCGGGAGGCTGGGTCTCTGGTCGTGGTGGACGTGGTGCATCCTCTGCAGGGGCACGCTTGTGCTTTCTAACTGGTGCTGGCCGTCTTAAGCAGCAGCAACATACAGAGGACTTGGTGGATTGGCTAACCAGGCCATCCTCATCCTCCGAGTCCTCTGCCAGCCAGACTTCTAGTGGTTTACAGTACACCTAAGCTGCCAAAGCATCTAATGCAGCCTCCATGTCCACAGCTACTCCTGCCATAGTTTTGCTATCACACACGGAGGAGTCAGCTGAATTGTTTGACTACAATGAGAGTGACATGCTGCTTGAGGATGCGCAGCAAGTACAGTGCTCTGATTCAATCTCTGAGGTTGAGCAAGGGAGTATAATCAACCTAGAGGAAGGGGTGCCAGTGATGACACACAAATAACTGGCACTCATGTTGCCCCAGCAGCTGCAGCATACTGCCAAGTTGGCTCCAGTGACGAGGAGATAGGGGGTGAAGATGACATTGATGATGATGAGGTCACTGACTCCACCTGGGTGACAGATCGAACTGAGGAATCAAGTGAGGAGGAGGAGGAGGAACAGCAAACACGAGGCACAACATCCTCTGTGACCAACCGTAGCACTAGCCAGTCCAAGGCATCACATGTCAGAGCTGCTCCGGTGCAGAGCGCTGTTGTCTCAAAGAACACATGCAGGAAATCTGCTGTCTGGGAGTTCTTTAAGAACTGTGCAGCAAACCCCAGCTTTGCTATTTGTAATCTATGTCAGAGGAGGCTGAAGCGTGGGATAAACACCGGACACTTGGGTACCAAGTGCTTGAGGCGACATATGAACAAGTGCCACACATCCCGTTGGCACAAAACTTTGCATAGGTCCTCCTCCTCCTCATCTGTCTCTACCCCCACTGTATGTCCTGCCATGCCATTGCCTGCTACAACCTCCACCGACAGGGATGATGCTACAGTAATGGATGTACCAGCAGGTCCTTCCTCACAATGTGACATCATCCCAGTAGCTGAAGATTTACGCAGTCAGATTATTTTTTCTTTCGCTGCAGCAGCTGCGGCAACGTATAGTCCCAACCATCCCCAAGAACAGCATCTAAATGCCAGCTTAGCAAAATTACTCGCATTGCAGCTGCTGCCTTTCCAGCTGGTGGACTCTGCTTCCTTCCGTGAATTTGCTGAATGCGTTGTACCACAGTGGCAGGTTCCAAAACGCCATTACTTTTCACGCAAGGCCATTCCAGCACTATACCAGCACGTGGAAGACAATGTTATCCAGTCATTGGGAAAGGCAGTCAGCAGCAAGGTGCATGTGACTTTAGACACGTGATCCAGCAAGCATGGACAGGGTCGTTACATTTCCTTCACGGCACACGGGGTAACTCTGATTGCAGCTGGGAGGGATCCAAGACGGGGCTCTGTGCTGGAGCTTGTTCATCCACCACGCCTCCAGAAAGCTGCTTGTATGAGGTCTGTCTGCTCCACCACCACCACCTCTTCCTCCTCCTCCTCTGTCTCTGGCGAAGTGGCAGTTAAACTGACGCCTGACAGGGTCTACACAATGGCTCAAGCAAAAAGATGCCATACTGTGCTTGAGCTGGTTTGTTTAGGGGACAGGAGCCACACCGGGTCAGAAATTTTGTCAGCTCTGCAGGGGCAGGTGCAGAGATGGTTAACACCACGCCAGCTTGAGCTGGGAATGATCGTCTGCGATAATGGCAGCAACCTTCTCTCCGCCCTACGCAAGGGTAAATTGACGCATGTACCATGCCTAGCACACGTCCTAAATCTGGCGGTACAGCGTTTCCTAACCAAGTACCCAGGGCTGCCAGAGCTTCTCATCCAGGCCAGAAAAGTCTGCAGCCACTTCAGACGGTCATTCCCAGCAAGCGTTCGCCTGGCAGAAATTCAAAGAGAATTCCACCTTCCAACAAACCGTCTGATCTGAGACATGCCCACCAGGTGGAATTCAACATTAGCAATGCTGCAGCGTCTGCACAAGCAGCAGAGGGCCATCAACGAGTACCTGTGTGAGTATGGCACAAGGACAGGTTCAGGTCAACTTGTTTTTTCCCCCCCGCAGTGGCTGATGATCAAGGATGCATGCACTGTACTGTCACCATTTGAGGGCAACGAGGATGGTGAGCAGGGACAGTGCATGCATCAGTGACACAATTCCTTTAGTGTTCCTGCTGGAGCACTCTGCAGGGAATTACAGATGTGGCTCTAGAGGCAGAGCAGCGGAGGAAGAGGAGGCCTTCCCTAGCTCTGAAGGCCCCAGTCTTTCCACAGACAGCATTCAGCATGAGCGGTCCTACTCAGATCAGACAGGAGGAGGATGAGGAGGAGGAGGACTATTTAAGTAGTGGGGGCATTGAAGGTTTGGATTCCTCAAGGCAGGGTTTTGTGTGCCTAGAAACAGAAGGGCTTGTGCGTTTCTGGAGGAGGAAGTGCACGATACGGTCATCCTCATTGACCAGGAAGACTCGGCAGCTAATGCCACCTCCAACCTATGCTGCATGGGCTCCCTAATGATGCAAAGCCTGCTAAAGGACCCCAGGATTCGTGCTATCAAGGAGAGGGAACATTACTGGTTGTCAACCCTTCTTGATCCATTTTACAAGGGGAAAGTTGCAGAGCTCATCCTGCCCGCACAGAGGGAGCACAGGATGACAAAACTTGAGGACGCTCTAAAGTGAAACTTGTGTAACACCTTTCCAGGCACTGTTAGATTACCAAGTGCTGAAACACGTGCTTCTGAGGCTGCAGGTGATCAGAGGAATAGCGGTGAAGGCCAGGGCTGCTTGACTGATGCATTTTTTAATTTTTTTAGTCCTCAACGCCCAGGGACGTCAAATGTAGGCACCCATTGCCAGCGTCTTCACCATATGGTGCAGGACTACCTAGGGGCAAGGGCAGACCTGGATACCTTTCCAGCAGATGATCCACTGGCTTACTGGGTGTTGAGATTGGATCACTGGCCAGAAGTTAGCCAACATGCTATGCAGCTACTAGGTTGCCCTGCATCTAGCGTGCTTTCCGAAAGGACGTTCAGTGCCACTGGAGGTTTCGTCACAGACAAAAGAGTGCGTCTGTCCACCGACTCTGTAGACCGGCTGACATTTATAAAAATGAATCAGTCCTGGATCAGCAGCTATCAATCCCCTGATGCCGAAGTAACGGAAAAGATCGGGTATGTCTTCTGCATGCACAAAACCTCCAGCACTGAACTCTTCCACAATACCACAAAAGGGTTACGGTGTGAATGCACTTGCTGCCATGAAAGGCACAATATTTGGCTGCACTGACGCCTGTGCCAGATTTATATCATTTTAATTTTTTGAACCGCATTGTCCATTCCTGCACTCTTCCACAATACTACAGAGGGGTTACTGTATGATGATACTTGCTGGCCTGGCATTAAAGGCACAATATCTGGGTGCACTGACGCCCATTACCAGATAAAAAACTTTTCAATAAAGGACCACATGGTCCACCCCTGCACTCTTCCACAATACCACAGAGGGGTTACTGTATGATGATACTTGCTGCCCTGGCAGTCTTGCACCAAAGGCAGAATATATGGATGCACTAACGCCTTAACCAGATGCATATCTTTTTAAAATAGGACCGCAAGGTTCACCCCTGCACTTTTCCACAATAACACAGAGGGGTTACTGTATGATGATACTTGCTGGCCTGGGATTAAAGGCACAATATCTGGTGCACTGACGCCCATTACCAGATCAAAAACTTTTCAATAAAGGACCACATGGTCCGCCCCTGCACTCTTCCACAATACCACAGAGGGGTACTCTGTATGATGATACTTGCTGCCCTGGCAGTCTTGCACCAAAGGCAGAATATCTGGATGCACTGACGCCTTAACCAGATGCATATCTTTTTAATATAGGACCGCAAGGTTCACCCCTGCACTTTTCCACAATAACATAGAGGGGTTACTGTATGATGATACTTGCTGGCCTGGCATTAAAGGCACAATATCTGGTGCACTGACGCCCATTACCAGATCAAAAACTTTTCAATAAAGGATCACATGGTCCACCCCTGCACTCTTCCACAATACCACAGAGGGGTTACTGTATGATGATACTTGCTGGCCTGGCATTAAAGGCACAATATCTGGGTGCACTGACGCCCATTACCAGATCAAAAACTTTTCAATAAAGGATCACATGGTCCACCCCTGCACTCTTCCACAATACCACAGAGGGGTTACTGTATGATGATACTTGCTGGCCTGGCATTAAAGGCACAATATCTGGTGCACTGACGCCTATTACCAGATCAAAAACTTTTCAATAAGGCTAGGGTCAGACTAACGCATTTTCGCGTTGTCTGTGAAAAAGTGCGTTCGAACGAATGGACGCATTTTTTCACGGAGTACGCTATAGCGGTCATACGATGCGCATTTGCATCCGTGATTTTGTACGGATCATCAATAAAACACTTTGTGCATCTGGACGTTATGTTGGCCGGACATTAGCAGTGTCTGACGTCTCCAATTCACGCACACACGCCTCTAGCGGACGAAGCGCACTCTGTACAACCGTACTAGAGGTTTTACGTTCTCGACAAAATGCGTTCGTTTTCCACTTGCGTTGCG
This sequence comes from Leptobrachium leishanense, assembly GCA_009667805.1. Classification (NCBI taxonomy): domain Eukaryota; kingdom Metazoa; phylum Chordata; class Amphibia; order Anura; family Megophryidae; genus Leptobrachium; species Leptobrachium leishanense. The sequence continues at coordinate 38,688 of RXON01000310.1, read as the reverse complement.
CAGCCGGACTTTTGTGCGACCGTACTTCGTATATTGGCCGTCATTGCCCGGCATTTGCTGCTACTTTGGCCGTGATTAAGTGCGGCTGCACGCGCGTTCGCACTGCGCTCGTCTGACCCTAGCCTTAAGGACCACATGGTCCACCCCTGCACTCTTCCACAATACCACAGAGGGGTTACTGTATGATGATACTTGCTGGCCTGGCATTAAAGGCACAATATCTGGGTGCACTGACGCCCATTACCAGATCAGAAACTTTTCAATAAAGGACCACATGGTCCACCCCTGCACTCTTCCACAATACCACAGAGAGGTTACTGTATGATGATACTTGCTGCCCTGGCAGTCTTGCACCAAATGCAGAATATCTGGGTGCACTGACTCCTTAACCAGATGCATATCTTTTTAATATAGGACCGCAAGGTTCACCCCTGCACTCTTCCACAATAACAAAGAGGGGTTACTGTATGATGATACTTGATGGCCTGGCATTAAAGGCACAATATCTGGGTGCACTGACGCCCATTACCAGATCAAAAACTTTTCAATAAAGGATCACATGGTCCACCCCTGCACTCTTCCTCAATACCACAGAGGGGTTACTGTATGATGATACTTGCTGCCCTGGCAGTCTTGCACCAAAGGCAGAATATCTGGGTGCACTGACGCCTTAACCAGATGAATATCTTTTTAATATAGGACTGCAAGGTCCACCCCTGCACTCTTCCACAATACTACAGAGGGGTTACTGTATGATGATACTTGCTGGCCTGGCACCAAAGGCACAATATCTGGGTGCACTGACGCCTTAACCAGATGCATATCTTTTCAATATAGGACCACATGGTCCACCCCTGCACTCTTTCACAATACCACAGAGGGGTTACTGTATGATAGTACTTCCATGCCTGGCACTAAAGGCACAATATCTGGGTGCACTGCCATTGATGCCTGAATCAGATTCATATCCTCAGAGGGGTTACGGTGTGACGGCACTGTTGCCGACGCTAAAAGCCCAATTTTAAAGCACCTATTGTTTCTTTCATCCAAAGCCTGCATAAGTTTCACAATAATTTAGCCAAAAAAAACTAAACTTTTTCTGCGTGTCCTAAAATGTCTTTTCATACAGGCTGCTGCCCCAAGCAGTTGATTATGGATAGATTAAAGGAAAAGCATTTACCGTCATAAGAAACGTCATTTATTTGTTTGTAAGTGTTTCTATACATCCTAGAAATCCGCCACTTCACGGGCAGGTTATGGGGACCTCCTAGGCACGATATTTGAAGGAATTTTTCATTTTTATTTTTAACCCTTATTTCATGGAAAACTCACTGTCCCTTTAAAAACGTTTTTTTTAAAACTTTTTGTCCTTGTTTCCTGTCCACCAGGGCACTACCCGGACCCCCATACACCTTTTATGGCAAATATGTAGCATATATGCCCTCTTGGAGGGCACTCTAAAAAACCGAATTTTCAGCCCCATTGACTTGCATGTGGGTTCGGGTTCGGTCCCGAACAAATGGGAAGTTCGGGTTCGGGCTCGAACCGATCTCGGGGGGTGTTCGGCTCATCCCTAATCTCTACCCTTCGATCGTGGAGAAGCAAGTCAAAATACCATTAAGCACATCCCTCCAATACAACTGTGGAGAAGCAAGACTTGACTTTACAAGATGAGGGTTCAATCTAACCACCAGGTCACTGCTCTACAATCATGGAAAGATGACTCGATCCCACTCAGAAGACGCCACCAGCGAGTGTCCTGGGGCAAGACACCTAACGATATGGATGCGCCTACCTCACAAAATACTTGTACGTCTCATAGATTGTGAGTTCCCGTGGGAACAGGATCCCCTTGAACCTGGTCATCATCCATGAGTGGCATTCTAATGTATCAACCCATTGTACACTGATCTTGTAAAGCGTTGCAGAATGTGGTGCTATACAAATAAACCCCTTTAATATAGATTTGTCCTTAATTTAATTTGTCAAGCAAATATTTGAGAGTAAGAAGAAACTGTACTATGAAAGATTATCAGACACAATCAGAAAGCTTCACAAAAAATCTAGAGGAGAATGGTTACGAGCGTCAGATCCTCGATGGAATTAAAGAACATAGAGAGGAAAGAGAAAATAATTAATCCAATACAAACTGAAAATGAAGAATACATTCCTGGAAAAAGGAGGAGTTTATTTTGTCTTTACCTACAACCAACAGAACAGATACGAAATATTCTGAAGAAGAATTGGCCACTCCTCCTGAGGGACTCGGTTGTAAAGGAGATACTCCCAGAAAGTCCGAACATTATATGTAGAGGCACTAGAACTTTGAAAAATAAATTAACAAGGAGTCACTATACAAATGAAAAGAAAAAAGTTACCTTTTTCTGGCACAACAAAAGCATTTCACAAATATGGCAATTGCCTAAATTGTAAAAATGCAATTTTTGGTGGTCAATTCGGCTGTCTTTGAATAACCCCTCTAGGCTAGGGTCAGACGAAAACATTTTTCCCCGCGAACGTGAAAAAGTGCGTCCGAATGCATTGACGTATTTTTTCACGGAATGCGCAAAAACGGTCAGACGACGCGCATTTTCGGGTGTGATTTTGTACGGATCGTCAATAAAACTCTTTTTGCGTCTGGACGTTATGTAGGCCGGACATTAGCAGCGTCTGACATCTCCTAATCATGCACACACGCCGCTATGCCGCAGCTGCGCACTCAGGATGTCAGTACTAGCGGTTCAGCGTTCTCAAAAAAATGTGTTCAAATTCCACTTGCGTTGCACGGCCGGACTTTTGTGCGGACGTACATTGTATATTGGCCGTCATTGACCGTCATCTGCTGCTAGTGCGGCTGTAATTATGTGCGCCAGAACGCACGTTAAAAGTGCGCTGGTCTGACCCCAGCCTAAGTCTTTGTAGAGGTTTAACTATAATTTATGCACTTTTGAGGAGCATCAAGTAGGGTGGATGTACCCTAATAAATAGATCCTGGTATATGATTAGACCCAGCTACATATAAAACAATTTTCAATATTAATCTAAAATCAAATTTTTTTGAGTCTGTTCATTTTAGATTGTTAGGAGAAAAAGCAGTCTTTCCACATTTTTTTTAGAAAAAAATATACAATGAAGCCTTTAAGAAGAATAAAAACTGATATGATGGGTGAATAATGGGAGATCTCTATCTAGGATGAGCTTTAACACTCCCCGAGTTCTGTTCGAGCCGACCCGAACTTCCCATTTGTCGGGACCGACCTGAACCGCGAACACCGAACCCCCATGCAAGTCAGCTGGGCTGAAAAATTCGGTGTTTTTAGGCTAGGTCAGACTAACGCATTTTTCGCGTTGTCTGTGAAAAAGTGCGTTCCGAACGAATGAGCGCATTTTTTTCACAAGGAGTACGCGATAGCGGTCATTACGTGCGCATTTGCATCCGTGATTTTGTACGGATATCCATAGAAGACACTTTGTGCAATCTGGACGTTATGTTGGCGACATTAGCAGTGGTCTGGACATTCCAAATCACGCACACACGCCTCTAGCGGGCGCAGCGCACTCTGTAAGCTGTACGTCAGTACTATAGCAGTTTAAACGTCTCGAAAAAAATGCGTTCGTTTTCCCCACTTGCGTTGCGCAGCCGACTTTTGTGCGAACCGTACTTCGTATATTGGCCGTTGTCATTGCCCGCACTTGCTGCTACTCAACGTGTGACGGTGGCCCCCGCACACCCCCGGCGCCTGGCAGCGGCTTCCTCGCTGCTCGCTGGCCAGGCGCCGAGTGATATCGCGGAACGCTTCCGCACACGTGGGGCGCGGGGGGCGGGGCCAGGCGCATGACGCGGACCCGCAAAGTTTAAAGCCCGGCTTCACATTCTCACTGGTGCCCTGACGTGGTAGTTACTTCCCGCAGAGCTCTTGTGTGTTATTGGCAAAACGATTATTCTGTGTACCGAACCCTGGCATTGGCAAAACGATATTCTGTGTCTCGACCCCTGGCATTGGCAAAACGATTATTCTGTGTCCGAACCCTGGCATTGGCAAAACGATTATTCTGTGTACCGAACCCTGGCATTGGCAAAACGATATTCTGTGTCTCGACCCCTGGCATTGGCAAAACGATTATTCTGTGTACCGAACCCTGGCATTGGCAAAACGATTACTCTGTGTACCGAACCCTGGCATTGGCAAAACGATTACTCTGTGTACCGAACCCTGGCATTGGCAAAACGATTATTCTGTGTCTCGACCCCTGGCATTTGTATCACTCCTCTATTCTGGTACGGAGGTCAGTCCGTGTGGCACCCCAAGCACACCAGACCACCCCTTGTATGTTGTATGTGCTCTGTACTACCATCCTAGTAGCCTGTCTAGACGTGCCGACCACTCTAAGGATCGGAAGGGTAGTGAGCGGTCTGCGTAAAGGGACCACCATCTTGGTAATCAGGGGGATCCGTGACATTACGTCAGGGCCAATGGATCCCGCAGACCTCTCATCTCAGTTGACAAGAATTGCAGCCCGACAAGAAGAGCAGGACCACAGGATGGACCAAATTGCTCTTGCCCTGCAAACCCTGTTGAATCGATCCACTACTGGTGCTGCAAGTCCTCCAGAACCAGTAGTACCTAGGGCCAGTTCGGCCTCACCCGAGGGGTGTAGGCTCAGTATGAAGGCGCCCGTACGCTATGATGGTACGCCTAACCTGTGTCGGGGTTTTTTGACCCAACTAGAGATTCTATTCGAGAACAATCCAGGGTCCTGTGTATCCGATAAGGCCAAAGTAGGCTACCTAATTAACCATTTAACTGATAAAGCGTTACTGTGGGCCACGCCATTGTGGGAAACAAAAAAGCCCGTCATATATGACTATGAGGGCTTTACCTCTGAACTAAAACGTACGTTTGATCCCTCTAGAAGGGCCACCAATGCAGGCAGGTCCTTATTCCACATTAAGCAAGGTAATAGGAGAGTCTCCGACTATGCTATAGAATTTAAGACCTTGACTTCTGAGGTACACTGGCCTAACGACGTTCTAACCTTGGCATTTACCGAAGGCCTGAACGAGGCCTTGATGTTTGAGCTGGCTCCCTTGAAGTTGCCAGAACATCTGGACCATTTGGTTGATTTCTGTATTGCCATGGACGACCAAATTAGGGACAGGAGGCATTCTAGAGACAGACCCAGAAGGGTTTTGCCTCCTTTACCCTTGGTACCCAGACACACCAATACGTCAGGTACTCCAGAGCCAGTAAGAACCGATCTACCGGTCGTGGAACCTATGCAGATAGGTAGAACAGGTATTTCAGAGGCTGAGAGAACTTACAGAAGGGAAAGGGGGCTCTGTTTCTACTGTGCCGGGGCAGGGCATTTTCGTCTTCAATGTCCTCAAAGACCCAAGGGTGGCAGGGGTGACACTGGCAAGCCGGGCCAGAGAACACCTACTAGCCAGGTAATCGGTTCGCTCTATGCCTCCTTTGTCGATAACGAAAAAAAAAAAACCCGGATTCTGGTGCCCATCTCCTTAACCTGGGAGGGGGTACACCTCGAGACTGAGGCGTTCCTAGACTCTGGAGCCTCAGGCAACTTTATGGATAGGGTGTTTGCCTCCAAGAACCTCATGCCTCTAGTTCTCAAAGAAAGACCTCTACTGGTGGAGGCCATAGACGGGAAACCCTTGTCATGTCCCCATATCACCCACGACACCATAGAGGTATGCATGAAAACAGGGGTTTTGCACCAGGAAACCATACGGTTCCAGATTATTGACTCTCCCTCATGCCCCGTCGTCCTAGGGTTTCCATGGTTGACTAAGCATAACCCGGTGATTGATTGGGTCCAGAGAGACATAAAATGTTGGGGTCCCAGTTGCCAGTTGAAATGCATGGGCAGAGTCACCGTTATTGGTAGCCTTAATATCGCCACAGCACCTCCTTTATCCACAGTAGTCCCTGACTGTTATCAGGCATTAAAGGAGGTTTTTTCGAAGGCCAGGACTGAGGTTTTACCACCACATCGCCCGTATGACTGTGCCATAGAGTTACTCCCCGGTACTATGCCTCCCAGAGGACATGTATACCCCTTGTCGCAAAAGGAGAACGATATTATGGAGGAATATATAAAAGAGAATCTTGAGCGTGGATTCATTAGACGGTCCTCCTCCCCAGCAGGAGCTGGTTTCTTTTTCGTCTCCAAAAAAGAGGGAGACTTGCGACCATGCATAGATTATAGAGGTTTAAACAGAATAACCATAAGAAATGCATATCCTATCCCCCTTATAACAGAGTTGTTCGACCGACTGAAAGGGGCCCGTATATACACGAAGCTCGATTTACGCGGGGCCTACAATCTGATAAGGGTGAAAAAGGGGCACGAGTGGAAGACGGCTTTTAATACGCGTAGCGGGCATTACGAATACCTGGTGATGCCCTTTGGGTTATGTAATGCGCCAGCTGTGTTTCAGGATCTCATAAATGACACCCTAAGGGATTTTCTGCAAACATTCGTCATAGTGTATCTCGATGACATCCTGATATACTCTCCAGATAAGGAGACCCATCACGCCCATGTGCAACAAGTGTTAAGGAGACTATTGAAGGCCGGCTTATACTGCAAATTAGAAAAGTGCCTATTTGATATAGAGATGGTGCACTTCCTTGGGTATATCATAACCCCTGAGGGGTTTCAGATGGATCCTGGTAAATTGTCGGCAATCCTCGACTGGCCCCTACCCCAAGGTCTTAAAGCCATCCAGAGGTTTCTAGGTTTTACCAACTATTATCGAAGGTTCATCAAAGACTTTTCGGCCTTGGTAGCTCCTCTCACGGCCATGACTAAGAAAGGGGTGGGGAATCAGAAATGGACACCCCAGGCCAGGCAAGCCTTCGAGGTCCTCAAACAGGCATTCACGACTGCCCCTGTTCTCCGACATCCTGATCCGGCTCTGCCTTTTCAAGTTGAAGTTGACGCCTCCGAGCTAGGTCTTGGCGCAGTCTTGTCCCAAAGGGAGGCACCCGACAAACCCTTGCATCCATGCGGCTTCTATTCCCGAAAGTTGTCCCCGGCAGAGAGGAACTATGATATCGGAAACAGAGAGTTGTTAGCAGTTATCGCAGCCTTGACGGAGTGGAGATACTTATTGGAGGGGTCTAGGGACCCCATTGTCATCATTACCGATCATAAGAATCTCACGTACATTGGTGACGCTAAACGGTTGAATGCCAGACAAGCGAGATGGTCATTATTCCTTTCAAGCTTTAATTTTGTCCTCACATATAGACCTGGGTCAAGAAACATTAAAGCAGATGCGTTATCTAGACAGTACGAATCCTATGAACATAACGTTCAGGATCAACATCCCATTGTACCTCAGGAAAGGATTATAGCCTCTACCACGATCAGTGTCTCATCCCCTCTGATGATTCGATTGCAGACTATCCAAGATAAGGCTCCGGGGGGGAGGCCTCCCGCGAAGCTCTTTGTACCTGAGAAGGAGAGAAAAGAAGTCCTTAAAATTTACCATGACAATAAAACCTCTGGACACATGGGGATCACCAAAACGGTGGCTAGCATCCAAAAACTGCTATGGTGGCCCACGATGCGCCGGGATATTAAAGATTACATAGCCGTATGCGAGGTGTGCACAAGAAATAAAAGTCCTAAGACAGCGCCCATTGGTTTACTCCAGCCCCTGCCTATTCCCGAACGACCATGGTCGCAGATAGCCATGGATTTTATAGTAGAGTTACCCGAGTCCAGAGGGAATACTGTTATACTCACGATTATAGATCGCTTTTCCAAAATGGGTCACTATGTTCCTCTTCGGAAGCTACCGTCAGCAGCCGAGCTGGTGCCCATTTTCGTCGCCAACGTGGTCCGCATACACGGTATCCCTCTTGGGATTGTTTCTGATAGGGGGACCCAGTTTGTCTCCAGATTCTGGAGGGGGTTCTGCAAGAACGTGGGAATAGACCTGTCCTTCTCCTCGGCCTATCACCCCCAAACGAACGGGGCAGCAGAAAGGGCCAAATCAAAATATTGAGAAATATCTCAGGTGTTTCATATCTGAACGACAGGATAATTGGTCAGACCTGCTACCTTGGGCGAGTACGCCCTAAACAGTGCCGTGAGTGAAGCCAGTGGTTATTCCCCTTTCTTCACAGTTTACGGATTTGATCCTCCCGTGCTTCCCTCTGCATTTCCTGATACCGCGATTCCTGCTCTGGATGAGCACTTGGCGTCATTGACTGAGACCTGGAGGAGGGTTAAACAGGCACTAGAGAGGAGCAGTATTGTCCAGAAAACGAAGGCCGATAGACGTAGGAGACCAGCACCTGTGTATCAAGTCGGGGACAGGGTTTGGCTTTCTTCGCGGAACATTAAGCTCTTAGTGCCATCGATGAAACTAGCCCCCAGATACATAGGCCCTTACAAGATACTGCGGCGACTCAGCCCGGTCTCCTATGCCTTGGCACTGCCTCCCATATCAGGATACACAACGTGTTCCACGTGAGCCTTTTAAAACCGCTTTTGTGTAATCGATACACCAGGGCCCATGTCCCCCCCTCCGGTCTCTGTGGAGGGCGAGGAGGAGTTTGAGGTTAAGGCCATTCTGGACGCCAGGGTTTCTAGGGGGGCTCTTCAGTACTTAGTGGACTGGGTGGGTTACGGTCCGGAGGACCGCTCTTGGCTTCCGGCTACTGAGGTTCATGCCCCTCGCTTGGTGAAGGCCTTCTATTTGGCTCATCCCTGTGCCCCTGGGGGTCGTCCAGTGGCCGCCCGTAGAGGGGGGGGTTCTGTGACGGTGGCCCCCGCACACCCCGGCGCCTGGCAGCGGCTTCCTCGCTGCTCGCTGGCCAGGCGCCGAGTGATATCGCGGAACGCTTCCGCACACGTGGGGCGCCGGGGGGCGGGGCCAGGCGCATGACGCGGACCCGCAAAGTTTAAAGCCCGGCTTCACATTCTCACTGGTGCCCTGACGTGGTAGTTACTTCCCGCAGAGCTCTTGTGTGTTATTGGCAAAACGATTATTCTGTGTACCGAACCCTGGCATTGGCAAAACGATATTCTGTGTCTCGACCCCTGGCATTGGCAAAACGATTATTCTGTGTACCGAACCCTGGCATTGGCAAAACGATTATTCTGTGTCCGAACCCTGGCATTGGCAAAACGATATTCTGTGTCTCGACCCCTGGCATTGGCAAAACGATTATTCTGTGTACCGACCCTGGCATTGGCAAAACGATTACTCTGTGTACCGAACCCTGGCATTGGCAAAACGATTACTCTGTGTACCGAACCCTGGCATTGGCAAAACGATTATTCTGTGTCTCGACCCCTGGCATTTGTATCACTCCTCTATTCTGGTACGGAGGTCAGTCCGTGTGGCACCCCAAGCACACCAGACCACCCCTTGTATGTTGTATGTGCTCTGTACTACCATCCTAGTAGCCTGTCTAGACGTGCCGACCACTCTAAGGATCGGAAGGGTAGTGAGCGGTCTGCGTAAAGGGACCACCATCTTGGTAATCAGGGGGATCCGTGACACTACGGCCGTGATTAAGTACGCCTGCACGCGCGTTCGCACTGCGCTCGTCCTGACCTAGCCTAAGAGTGCCCTCCAAGAGGGCATATATGCTAACATATTTGCCAATAAAGGGTGTATGGGGGTCCGGTAAGTGCCCTGGGGGACACGGAAAACAAGGACAAAAAGTTACCAAAAAAGTTTTAAAGTTGACTGAGTTTCCATGAAATTAAGGGTTAAAAATAAAATGAAAAATTCCTTCAACATTCGCTGCCTAGGAAGGCCCATACCTGCCCAGTGAAGTGGCGGACTGTCTAGATGTATAGAATATGTACAAACAAAAATGACATTTCAAATGAGGTAAAGTGCTTTTCCTTTATCTATCCAAAACACTGCTTGGGGCGGCAAGTCCTGTATGAAAGGAGAGACCATTTTCGAACACGCAGAGAAAAGTTTACTGATTTTTTTGGGGTGAAAAGCAGAGAATTGAAACTTCTAGACCAAAAAGCCGATTTGGAAAGTGAGATAAATGGAGAATTTTTCTGGTTCGGCTATTTTGACCTAGAATTTTAATTCTCCAGTCATTCTCCTGATTTTCACCTTCTCTGAATAACCTTGTCAGGGATATTCAGAGAGCGGTGAAGAGCCGGAGAATGACTGGAGAATGGAAAATCTAGGTCAAATTAGCCAAACCAGAAAAAATTCTCGCCATTTAGGCTAAGGGTCAGACTAGCGAATTTTTTAACGTGCGTTTAGGCGCACTTAATCACCCACACTAGCAGCAAATGACGGGCAATGACGGGCAATATCGAAGTACAGTCGCACGAAAGTCCGGCTGCGCAACGCAAGTGGAAAATTAACGCATTTTTTCGTGAATGCAGAACCGCTAGTACAGACGTACAGAGTGCGCTGCATCCACTAGCGTCGTGTGTGCATGATTTGGAGACGTCAGACCCTGCTCATGTCCGGCCAACATAACGTCCAGACACCCAAAGTTTCCTGGTTTGGATCCATAAAAAATCACGCACAAAAATGTGCATCGTATGACCGTTTTCGCGCAATCCGTGAAAAAATACGGCAATGCGTTCGGACGCACTTTTTGACTGTCGCTGCGAAAAATGCGTTAGTCTAACCCTAGCCTTATCTCACTTTCCAAATCGGCTATTTGGTCCAGATTGTTCTCTTTTCCTGTCATTCTCCTGGTTTTCACCTTTCTCTGAACAACCCTGAGAGAGAGGTTAAAGCCAGGAGAACTGGCAAGAGAAGAGAACAATGTAGACCAAATAGCCGATTTGGAAAGTGAGATAAATGGGAGAATTTTTCTGGTTTGGCAATTTTGACCTAGAATTTTCACTTCTCCAGTTATTCTCCTGCTTTTCACCGCTCTCTGAATAACCCTGTGAATGTTTAATCCCGAGGTGAAAAATAACATTGCTTTAGATTTTTTTCAAACACCAGTTAAATGCAGCATATTAGGATGTTTTAGGGAAATTAATTCTCAAATCTTAATCAGAAGCAGACACCACCCCACCCTCAGTATATTGTACAATGTATCAAATTGATTACCAGACTAAAAACATCTGGTGTTATGCCCGTTTGTGAACAGAGGTCATTGAGAGTTGATAATCTTTCCACGTACACATTAGTTTTTAATTCAATATCTAATAAACCATTGCTTATAATATTCTGCAGTAAAGAGTCTCTTTATTTCTAGATTTTTTTAGTAATTTTTTAAGCATTTTCTATACTTTTTTCAAAATTTCTTTTTTTTTCGAACCCGAACCGAACATGCCTAAAAAGTTTGAAATTCGCAAACTTTCGAACTGCCAAAGTTCGGGTCGAACTCCGAACCGTCCGAACCTGAACAGCTCATCCCTAATCTCTACAACATACTATATTTTTGTATTAATGAGCAATACGTTTAATACAGTTCAGTTATTGAGTTTATGAGGGGTTATTCAGAGAGGTCCAAAATGTCACTGAAATGTAACCAGACATTGAAATTCAGCATACGGTGCCATTTTGGGGCCATTCGGCTATTCAGAGAGCAGGCAGTTCTCAAAATTTTGGCATATTGCCTGCACGTACGGTGCCTGTTCGGCATTGAAATCCTCCATAGAGAAGCAATGGTTAATCTATTCAGAGAACATTGAACAGCAGTGAAAAGTTGCCGAACTGCCCTGCTGTTCGGTGTTTTCATTTGGCAGGTTTATTCAGGCGAATCCCATAGGCTTCAATGTTAAAAATATTTCAGTTTTAATTCAATATGTAATAAACCGGATAATATTTTATTCTGCAGTAAAAATTCTCTTTATTTATAGATCTTTTTGGATCTTTTAGGCATTTTTTTAGGAAATTTTTGGCAGAATTTCTTTCCGTTCTTTTTTTAAGCATTTTTTCTTTTTTCTGTAAAAAAACTTTTTTATTATAATTCATAGCATCTTATATGTAAATTCCAGACATTTTCGTTCAGTATTTTTTTTTTCTTTCAAACAGGGTTCCAATTTTGAAACTTTCAAGTGTACTGTTTTTTTTTTTTGTTTGTTTTTTACCCTGTTCATCAGCTTGTCGGCTTTTTCTGGCAGCTGCTCTGCACAGTGATCGGCGACTCGGCTGCTTTTTCTGTCGTGTTCAGTGTGGTTTTTGCATTGGTTTCTGCGGGTTTTCGGTGAGTGTTCAGCAGGTTTGCGTTGGGTTTTCCCTGCACTCCGGGGACTCTGCAGTTGTTCTTGAATACACCGCAGGGTTGGAGAACTAGAGTCGCCGAATCGCCCCGAAGTGCAGGGAACGATTTGTTCTCTCTGAATAATCCTGTATATTTATACAAAATAGCGATATACATATATTTTCTATGCACAGCTTCTTGCACATTTTAATCTTTTCCATATGCCACATATATTATAGGGAAGAACTATAATGATATTTGTTTCGTATTTGCCTTTATCTGTGAAGAAATATTATTTTAATAGATAAAATAATAATTATAGATAAATATATATACAACATTTAGGATGACACATGAATCATGCATTAAAGAAATATAGTATACTAGCTTTTGCCCGAGTGGATTTTGGGATTTGTTAAAATTGTTTGAACAAAAAAACTCATGTTTCTTTTAAAAACTGTACAAAATATAATTTACAGGTTGATGTCTTAAAGTAATAAGTAATGATTATTGCAGACGTTAGTCAGGATGTATTGGCTACAAAACAAAGTTGTTTCATTCATATGCGTCCAATTTTTTTGTGTGTTTTTAATTTTCAAGACAAATCTAAATACCAATTTTCACGTCTGTAGCATCTTCTGTTTTTGAGATATAGGTATCCTGTTTAAAAGCATTCACCCCGGGGGGCGTGGCCGGCAGCTGCACATGGAAGACGTGTGCTAGGTCTGCTCCTGCAAGAACCGGTGGAAAACAGTGGATATCTTTAACCCACAGAAGCACTTAAAGTCCATCAGGACACACTGATCCCTGGAGACGCCATGGCAGCGGCCAGAGCCTGAAAAACAAGATTTTTTCACCCCAAAACTCAGGAAACGCAAGGACGGCGCGGCCCGCCAAGATGGCCACGACTCACCTACCTCCTCTCCCCAAGTGCCCGCAATGCTACTGCCTATGGACTTGGAAGTCTTTTCATAGAGGATGGAGGGTCTGCTGAAAGACATGTCTTCCACTCTGACTAATCGCCTGGATTCGGTGGCAGCAGAAATCCGCCACAAAATCCGCGACATCGGTGAGCGAACGACCAAACTTGAAGGCAAGATGGCTGAAACTGTGGAAGCCCACAATATAATGGCGGCCAAGGTGGACAGGCTCGAGGAAACCCTGGACAGGTATGCCCGCAAAATGGTGGATCTCGAGGACCGTTCTCGGCGGCACAATTTAAAAATAAGAGGTATACCTGAAACCGTGCACCCAAAAGACCTGCAAACGTACACCATGGAATTCTTTTCCCACGTCCTTCCAGAGGTCTCCGAAGACTCCCTCCTTTTCGATAGAATTCATAGCATCCCGAAACCGCCCTCAGCGCCAGCAAAAGCCCCGAGAGATGTCATCCTGCGCCTCCACTATTATCGGCCATGAGAAGCCATACTTTGCGCACTACGGGACACTGACATACTTGGTCCCGCGTACCAACATCTCTCCGTCATTCCTGACCTCTCTCAGGCGACGCTGCAACACCGCTGGCGATTGCGCCAAGTCACGAAAGCTCTGCGTTCAGCAAAGATTCTTTATCGCTGGGGTTAACCGACCAAACTGATCGTCCATCGGAGTGGGGTACCCACGATCATCACGTCATTAGAAGAGGGCTGTAGTGCTCTGAAGGATTGGGGCTTGAAAGACCCTGACACTCACGACTGAGACAAGCCCCCATCTGGCAGGGTAGCAACCGATTGGCATTCCCGCTGAACCTGGAGGCCGTAGACCCTTTTTGAAGCCCGGTGTCCACCAAAGTCTCTGCTTGGGTTCATTTACCCAGGCATTGCTGCATTATCCGCTGGCATGCAAGTTGTTTTCCTTTATACAAATGTTCCACTCTGTTACGAGATCCGCTGGCACGCAGGATGCCACGATGCCCCTATCTCCCTCTTCGGCTGAAGAGTTTGGGGTCCTCCCTCTCCCCCTGTTATATACGGGGATACGGAGCTCCCCTCTGGAGGATTTTTTGAAGCTTTTTGTACATAGTTTTGCCATGCAGCGACACTGGTTCGTCTCTCAACGCTGCAACGCAGCAATATGGCTATAGTTAATTTGTGTTTTGTACCCTACCCTCTCCCTCATCCATCAGGAATTCTCACATGCTCTCACACCTCCGCAACCTAATAAGGAACACTGGGCTACTGTTGCTGCCGCTCCCTATGATTTGATGATAACCTTACAATGTCGATTTCCATCTGTTGTTATTGTGAAATTATTGTTGCATAACGTAAAAGGGCTGAATGAACCTGTAAAACGCCACTGCTTATATAAAGCTCTACGATCTCAAGATGCAGATGTGGTATGTCTCCAAGAGACCCACTTCAGACGCATAGACCACCCCAGGTTGCACGTCCCGCTCTATCAGACCCAATATCATGCCACATTTATCTCAAAATCCTGAGGAGTATCACTTCTTATTCACAATCGATTGTCATTCCAAGCCCATAGAATTCTGAAAGATCTGAAAGGTAGATATATCATCTTAGGCTGCACGATTAACACGGTCCCATACACACTGGTATCTGTATAAGCCCCTAATGTCTCCCAAATTCAATTTCTCACTCAAATTCTGCGAAAAGTGACGGATGTTCAAACGGGCACCCTAATAGTGTGCGGGGACTTCAAAATCAGTCTAGACCCTCAAAAAGATAGATCCTCCCACACAGCACCCTCATCCTCCAAAACGTCGCTGCGTAAGCTTCACCTGCTGCTTCAGCAACATGACTTATATGACATATGGCGTCTGCTACACCCACTGAGTGGGATTACACATTCCGATCCAGGGCTCACAACAGCTACACTAGGATAGACTACTTTATGGTGACAGGGGCGACTCTCCCTCGAACTGTAGATTGTAAGATATTACTGTTCACCTGGTCTGACCATTCTCCTGTACTCTTAACAATAGGGGACTCATATTCGTACTACACCAAACCACCGTGGAGGCTCCGTGACGTATTGCTGAGACAAGACCAGGCGACACAAACTATCCAAACTGCCCTGACTCACTATTTCGCAGAAAATGTAACCCCTGACATGAGCCCCCTCATGATCTGGCAAGCTCACAAGGCTGTTATAAGAGGCGTGGGTATGCAGTGGGCAATGCAACAATGCAAGTTGTATACGTC
Source organism: Leptobrachium leishanense (assembly GCA_009667805.1). Taxonomy (NCBI): domain Eukaryota; kingdom Metazoa; phylum Chordata; class Amphibia; order Anura; family Megophryidae; genus Leptobrachium; species Leptobrachium leishanense. The sequence goes on along the minus strand of RXON01000310.1, from coordinate 23,339 downwards.
CTCTAGACTAGACTTACTCCCCACTCTAAAAGACTTAGACGCTCAAAACAAAGTGGCCCGTCTCAGACCACGGCAGACCTCATAGATTCCATGCTCAGCTCAATCAGGGAACTGTCAGCGGACGGATACTTCCAAACCATGACCCGTTTAAAAGCGACGTACTATTCCCTCAACAACAAACCCGGTAGGTTCTTAGCTAGAAAGCTCCAACCCGCCCGTGCACCACGAAAGATAAACACCCTCATTACAGCGGACTGAGAACTCCACAATCCCCGAGACATAGCTAATGGCTTTGCTAGCTATTACGAACAATTGTATAACCTTAGTACGAACGAGACGATCCCTCAACTGACTGCAGCCACAGTAGCTAATTACCTAACCAACATACACCTTCCTGCTCTCTCACAGTCATAAATCGCTAGCCTCTCTTCCCCAATCACAATAGAAAACATTACGATGACCATTAGGGCCCTGCCGGCCGGAAAGGCGCCGGGCCCTGACGGTCTGTCGGTTCTATACTACTCCAAGTTTTCCTCCCAACTGCTCCCGCACCTTCAAAAAGCCTTCGCTGAAGTGAGAGAACGCGGCTCATTTCCAACAGATATGCTGAGAGCACACATAGTCACATTACCCAAACCAGGGAAAACTCCTAACCGCTGCCCAAACTTACGCCCCATTTCCTTAATCAATGTAGATGTCAAAATATACGTTAAAATCCTTGCTACCCACCTGCAACATATTCTACCCACCCTAATAGGAAAAGACCTGGTAGGATTCATAGCCAAACGGCAGAGTCCGGACAGCACTAAATAACTCCTTGCCTTAATGGATGTCATGCACCATGGGGGGACCCCGGTATGATCCTGTCACTCGACGCCGAAAAAGCATTCGACAGGGTCAGCTGGCTGTTCCTCTCACAGGTGCTTCTCAAATTTGGCTTCCCAAGCTCCTTCTTACAAGCCATTCAAGCTTTATATGACGCCCCATCAGCTACAGTACTCAATTCAGGGTTTTCTCTCGACGAGATCATTATATCCAACGGAACAAGGCAAGGATGTCAGCTTTCCCCACTTTTATATGCCCTAATACTAGAACCCCTGGCACAAGCCATCCGACAGAATGACTTGATCCAGGGGGTCTCAGTCGGCCCCACAACGTTTAAACTAAATCTATACGCAGACGATATATTACTGACACTGACGGACCCAGATACCTCCTTACCTCAGGGGCGGATCCAGGGGGGGGCAACGGGGCAATTTCCCCCTCCGAGATTTGACCCGGGGGTTGAGGGACCCAGATGCCAGGCAGCACGGGAGCGCCTGCCCGGTCTTGAACAGTCCGTCCTGTGAAGTGGATGCGGCTGTGTGCGTGCGCAGCCGGTCACGTGGTCCGGCTAATCAGGTGGTACTAAGTCTCTGTACCACCTGACTGGCCGGATCGCGTGACCGGCTGCGCACGCACACAGCCGCATCCACTTCACAGGACGGACTGTTCAAGACCGGGCAGGCGCTCCCGCGCTGCCCGGCATCTGGGTCCCTCAACCCCCTGCCGGAGCTGGGGCAACAATCCAGGTGAGAGCTGGGGCAAATCCATGACCTGGGGGCAAATCCATGTGTGACCTGGGGGCAAATCCATGAGCTGGGGGCAAATCCATGTGTGACCTGGGGGCAAATCCATGTGTGACCTGGGGGCAAATCCATGAGCTGGGGGCAAATCCATGAGCTGGGGCAAATCCATGAGCTGGGGGCAAATCCATGAGCTGGGGCATATCCATGAGCTGGGGCAAATCCATGAGCTGGGCAAATCCATGTGCTGGGGCAAATCCATGTGCTGGGGCAAATCCATGAGCTGGGGCAAATCCATGAGCTGGGGCAAATCCATGAGCTGGGGGCAAATCCATGAGCTGGGCAAATCCATGACCTGGGGGCAAATCCATGAGCTGGGCAAATCCTTGAGCTGGGGGCAAATCCATGTGTGAGCTGGGGGCTCTCTGCTCCTCTAGATTGTAAAATCCGGGGTGCCCTCTGCTCCTCTAGATTGTAAGCTCCTGGGTGTCCTCTGCTCCTCTAGATTGTAAGCTCCTGGGTGCCCTCTGTTCCTCTAGATTGTAAGCTCCTGGGTGTCCTCTGCTCCTCTAGATTGTAAGCTCCTGGGTGCCCTCTGCTCCTCTAGATTGTAAGCTCCTGGGTGCCCTCTGCTCCTCTAGATTGTAAGCTCCTGTGAGCCGGGCCCTCTGCTCTTCTAGATTGTAAGCTCCTGTGAGCCGGGCCCTCTGTAAATTCTCGTGAGTCGGGCTCTCTGCTAAAACACCTTATTTTCTGTAAGTGCCCCTCCCGAGACTAGTCTCTGGATCCGCCCCTGCCTTACCTGCACTAAATCAGGAACTGGATTCCTATTGCAAGGTCTCATATCATCAAGTGAATACACAGAAAACCCAGGCCCTACCACTTAACATCCCAGATGCCCACTTGACAACTTTACGTTCCCTCCACAACTTCGACTGGCGGTTCGACTATATAACATATCTAGGTCTTCATATAGCAAAGTCCACAGAGAGCCTATTTAAACATAACTACGACAAATTGCTAAAAGATGTGAAATCTCAATTGTTCCAATGGCGAATGAAAGAGGTGTCATGGCTGGGCAGGATGGCGACGGTGAAGATGATGATATTGCCAAAAATCTTATACCTTTTCAGATCCCTACCACTAACACTGCCAAAAATTTACCTAGACCAGTTGCAATCCCTTTTAATGACTCACATCTGGCAAAACAAGAAACCACGAATACCACGCAGCTTACTGTACTACAGACATAGGGACGGAGGCCTTAAAGTAGCCCACGTCCATAGATATTACTGGGCTTGTTGCCTCGCATTCCTGTCGGAAACTGTACATATCCACCCTGCACCACAGTGGATGGTCATAATGTCGGCCTTCACCAACGGCCACGATCTCACCGATTTAATATGGATACCTAAAAAGTCCAGGCCACGACTTTCGTCTCTTCTGCCCTTTGCTTCCCTGTTACTTCGGGGATGGGATCAACATTCCTCCCTCTTTACCCATCATACCTCACTCTCTATGGCCACCCCACTCACTTCATTGGTCCACCTCCTGCCACACTTTCAAGCCCCGCCGTGGATACATTTAGGAGTCACACATCTACATAATTTTTTTACGCCGTCGGCCATCCTGCCCTTCCAGTCCCTGCAGTTGAAATATAACGCACCACCCGCATTGTTTTTGTCCTATTCGCAACTGTATTCATACTTGAACGCATACAGGGTACTGGGTAACTTACGAGCCACCCTTCTGCTCCTTTCGGAGTTCGAACTGTTCTGGCTAGACCCGCTCTCGACGATTAAACCTATCTCACTGTTCTACAAAATACTCAAAACCCCCACCAAAACGGTCAGATGGTCCTATCAAAATACTTGGGAAAAAGACCTTAAGTCCTTCACCCGCTCACAATGGGCAATGGCACATATGTTCGCTGTTGGCGCCACGAGACGCGCCACATTGATAGAGACACATAGGAAGTTATTATACTGCTGGTATTATACACCACACTGCCTACACCATTTTGACCCCCAGTCCTCGGACGTCTGCTGAAAGTGTTCGTCAGCAGTGGGCATTATGGGCCATATTTGGTGGCACTGCCCTATAATTTCCCCCCTGTGGTCCGGACTTTCTGAGCTCGCCACGGAAGTCCTGAGTGGCGATATCCCATGCTCTCCCGAGGCCCTACTGTTCAGAGTGATACCCCTCCCACGTCAACATCGGAACATGTTTTTCATAATGGTATCAACGACAATGCTCCTTGTGGCATGAAACTGGAAGTCAGTTGTGGTCCCGACTCAACGACAAATAGTGACTACGCTAAACCAGTACCGTTCCTTTGATTCAAGGGCAGTATCATCGGGAGGTGGCAGCCCTCCACGGCGAGACCCATGGGCATTATGGGACATACACAAAATCTACAAGGCTTGTGGTCTATGATCTAACAGTTCTGTTAAGGGCTCCACCCAGCATCATTTAATGTGGATTGCTTAAACAAGATGAGAACGCTCATGTGATAACAGTGTACAAAAGAGAATGTATCCTCCTGACTTCCCCCATCCCCCTCCCTTGCTGTTACAATTTTCTTTCTTTTAAAAATGTAGAAGTTGACGTACACTATGCATGATACCAATTGTTGAAGTGTACTGTATGATCGCTATCATAGTGGACAGCGGGCTCGCTGTCCACCGCCTGTATTGTCAGCTTCTCAATAAAAATTATCATCCTAGAAAAAAAAAAAAAAAATTCACCCCCTCTCCTTTTTTTCACCCCCCACTTGGGAATTTGAACATCATAGTTTTTTTAAATATAGGTAATACTGATAAAAGTATTCACACCCCTTTCCCCCCACCTCCCTTAACTGGATTTTCTTAAAATGGTAAAACACATGTGTAGCGCTGGTTTTAAATTCCCTGTCGTTGTAGTACTTGTTTTTGGCCACCGGAGGGAGACAAGCGCGATGTAAGACACTGAACATTGGGACTACATTTTCCAGCATGCTTTGCGGGTGGGAACAGGAAGTGGGTGGGAGAGAGACGCTGATATCCGCAGCCTCGTGGAAAGAGCTGGCAGAGCGCGCCGAGGAGTGAGAGGAGCAAGACGCAGTGTAGCAGAAAGTGATCTCGACCAGGCCAGAGCGCAGGTGCGGCTTAGCGGAGCTAGAGATCGGCTTTTCCTTCCTATTTAACGAAGACCCAGTAACCCACGCTGAGACAGAGTAAGCTGAAGGACCCCGAGTGAGGAGAACCACAGACGATTTAACAGGGAGTGCAGGCGGTGAGCTGGACATCTTGTGGCCGATACAGAGGAGCAAGACAGCGGATCCGGTGACACAGAGAACCCCAGTCAAAATCGAGTGGAGAGACGTCCTGGTCGAGCGGAAGCACCGAGTATCTGGCGGATGGGTGAGAGGCCTTCCAGGCCACTGTGAAATACTAAAGCACACTACAGTTTGTTCCAAACCCTACAGGGCCCCAACGTGACTAGTCGAAGATACCTCCTAAATAATTCACTGGCCAGTTGAATATTGTACCCGGGTACCAATACACACATACACATACATTCCTTGGGACATAACCTGTACGAGACTCACACTCCAACCACTAAGGGGTTAAAAATACTATTTTTCCTTTTCCGCTGCGCGTTTCTCGCATTACGAAGTGCTGTATTTTTCCTTTTCCGCTGCGTGTTTCTCGTATTACGAAGTACTGTAAATATATATACGTATACCGTGTTACTCATTATATGCCCGTTTATTCAGTAAACTATATAATTTATAAAATCCACGACGGTGCTGGAGTATATTTATTCCCTAGTGCGGGGAGACTGACCCGAGGTTCAAATTCAGCGGCTCCTCCGTGGGTGAGCGCTACACATGTTTCTTTGTTTTCACAAAGATTGTAAATACCGAATGTCACACCTGTAACATCTTTGGTTTTTGAAATATAGGTATACTGATAAAAGTATGCACCCCCCACTGGGTTTTCAGAAAATGGTAAAACACTTTTTTTATTTCTCAATATACCAATTTTCATGGCTGTAATATCTTCTGTTTTTGAGCTATAGGTATCCTGGTAAAAAAGTATTCAATCCCCCCTTTTTTCACCCCCTGCTTGGGATTTTTGTAAAAGGGTAAAACACATGTTTTTTTTTATTTCTCAAGAAGATTGCAAATGCCAAATTTCACAACTGTAACATCTTCGGTTTTTGAAATACAGGTATACTGATTAAAGTGTTTGCACCCCTTTCCCCGACCCCCCCCCCCCCCTTAATTGGATATTTAGAAATGGTAAAACACAGTTTGGTCTCTTGCATGAAGATTGTAAATACCAAATTTCAAATTTCACATCTGTAACATCTTCGATTTTTGAAATATAGGTACATTGATAAAAGTATTCAACCCCCCTTTTTGCCCCCACTGCATTTTCAGAAAATGGTAAAATACGTATTGTTTTATTTTTCAAGACTAATCTAAATACCATTTTTCAGGCCTGTAACATCTTCTGTTTTTGAGATATAGATATCCTGTTTAAAATATTCAACCCCCTTTTTCACCCCCCTTAGGGGCGAAATTTCCAAAAAGCCTTCCTTAGTTTCAGCTGGGCGTTGATGAGTCAGTCAGTCAGGACTTTTGCATTTATATATATATATAGGTATCCTGTTTAAAAGTATTCACCCCCCTTTTTTTTTCACCCCCCACCTGGGATTTTTGGAAAATGATAAAACCTCTTTTTTTTTATTTTTCAAGAATATAGTAAATACCAAATTTCACCTCTGTAACATCTTTGGTTTTGAAATATAAAAACATAGAACATAGAAAATGTCGGCAGATAAGAACCTTTCGGCCCATCTAGTCTGCCCAATTACATGGATACTTTACCTGGATTTATCTTTTGTTTAGGATAGCCTTATGCCTATCCCATGCCTGCTTAAATTCAATCACTGTTTTGGCCTCCACCACTTCAACTGGAAGGCTGTTCCATGTATCCACAACCCTCTCAGTAAAATAATGCTTCCTGATGTTACTTTTAACCCTTTCGCTGCTGAGGCTTTTCCCGCCCCTGTGCTGAGGTCATTTTTACCGGTTTTGCTCATCATGTTTAAACGTGTTTTGAAGGCTTATTTTCGTATATGACCCAGACATATTATATATCGTTCTTTCCGTCAGACTCGGTAGATTCATAATATGTCATTATTATATGTATACGTTATGTCATGTCTGTATATTATAACAAAAAATGCAATAAAATATGTATTTTCAATAATTTACAATGTGTAAAGTGTTTTTTTTCACATTTTAACATGCGAGCAATTGCGGTTATATTTTGTATGGGGTGCGCTTGTTAAAAAAATTAGAGATGGGGTCTCGTTACATTTTTTTTTTGGGGAAAATTACAACTATTATTTAACAAACGCACCGCATACAAAAATCGTTAGTGCAGCATCATTGTTCACATTATAATTGAAATGGGAACAATATTGCTGCATTAACAAACCAAAAAAAATAAAAAAAAAGTGTTTATTTTTTTTTATATAATTTTATTTTTTAATTTTTTTTAATTTTTAATTTTTTTTTTTTTTACAACATTTTTCACTTTCATGTTTGGTATCGTTGGAACAGCCATGCTCTGGCCGATCCAACCATACCAAAATTTAACCCCTAACTGCCACGGATCGGGAGATAGGGAGTTCATTGAACTCCCTATCTCCACCGTTGGTGGCAGTTAAGGGTTAAGTCCAGGACTGGCGTCATCGTGCTACGCACGATGACGCCAGTCCTCAGGGGGAGTTCCCAGAGGCTTGGCCGACATCCAAGATGTCGGCCAGCTCCGGGAAAGGATCGCGAACCAGCGCTTTTCAGCGCCGATTCGCTATCCAGCTCCCCAGGGGTTAATGCCAGGCATCATTGGGAAGGGCAGGCTGTGCCCTTCCAAATGATGCCTGGGTTAACCCCCGCAGAGCCGCCGATCGGGAGGGAGAGAGGTCCGAAGGACCTCCCCCCCTCCCTTTCAGGCGCCTCCTCCGCACATGCGGGGGGCGCCTGAATTGGGTGTCATCGCGCTGCCGCGATGACACCTAATTCCGGCGGCTGTGGTCCCGGATGCGCGGCTGACATCCAGGATGTCAGCCCGCACCGGGGGGCCAGCGATCGGCCGGAACCCGCCGAACGCTGACCCCAATGGGAGGACGCGCTCAGCGCGTCCTCCGCATACCAGCGGGAATGCTGAGGACGCGCTGAGCGCGTCCTCAGCATCGAAGTGGTTAAACCTTTGCCCCTCTAATCTAAGACTATGTCCTCTTGTTTTGCTACTTTGTTTCCTTTTAAATATACTCCCTTCCTCTACCTTGTGGATTCCCTTTACGTATTTAAATGTTTCTATCATATCTCCTCTGTCTCGTCTTTTTTCCAAGCTGTACATGTTAAGATCATTAAGTCTTTCCTGGTAACTTTCCTCCTTCAAGCCGTACACCATTTTAGTAGCCCTTCTCTGAACTCTCTCTAAGGTGTCTATATCCTTCTGGAGATACGGTCTCCAGTACTGCACACAGTACTCCAAGTGAGGTCTCACCAGTGCTCTGTACAATGGCAGGTATATATATAGGCATACTGCTAAACGTATTCAGACCCCCATTCCCCCGACCCCCCCCCTTAATTGGATTTGTGGAAAACGGCAAAGCACATGTTTGTTTGTTTTTTTAACGAACACTGTAAATACCAAATTTCACACCGTAACATCTTTGTTTTTTCAAATATAGGTAAACTGATAAAAGTATTCAACCCCCCTTTTTGCCCCCCCCAAGGAATTTTCAGAAAATGGTAAAATACGTTTTTTTTTATTTTCTCAAGATTAATCTAATTACCTATTTTCACGTCTGTAACCTCTTCTGTTTTTGAGATATAGGTATCGTGTTTAAAATATTTAAAAGTATTAAACCCCCTTTCCCCCCCCCCACCTCTTCGATTTTTGAAAAACGGTAAATTACTTTTTTTTTTCTCAAGACGAATCTAAATACCCATTTCACATCTGTAACATCTTCTGTTTTTGAGCTATAGGTATCCTGTTTAACCGCTTCGCTGAGGAGTACACGCTCAGCACGTCCTCCCGCAGGTAGCATTGGCTGCGGAGGACGCCTTTGCAGCCAGCGATCGGCAGGATTCCGGCCGATCGCTGTGCCCCCCCCCCGGTGCTGGCAGACATCCTTGATGTCATCCCAGCATCCGGGACCACCGTGGGCACCAACAGATGTCATCGCGGCGGCGCAATGACATCTATTGCAGGCGCCCCCCCGCGAGTGTGGAGGAGGTGCCTGAAAGGGAGGGGGGAGGTCCTTCGGACCTCTCTCCCTCCCGATCGCCGGGGGCCAATGATCAAAGCCAGGCACAGTTTGGAAGGGCACAGCCTGCCCTTCCAAACGGTGCCTGGATTTAACCCCTTGGGTGCCGGATCACGATTCAGCGCCGAAAAGTGCCAGATTGTGATCCTCTCCCAGAGCTAGCCAACATCTTGGATGTCGACCAAGCTTCAAGGAACTCCCCCTGACGACTGGCGTCATCGTGCATAGCGCGATGACGTCAGTCCTGAAGTTAACCCCTAACTGCCACCAATGGCGGAGATAGGGAGTTCCAATGAACCCCCTATCTCCCGATCCGTGGCAGCTAGGGGTTAATGTTTGGTATGTTTAAAATAAAATAAATAAAAATGTAAATAAAAAGATATTAAAAAATAAAAAATAAACAGGTTTTTTGTTTGTTTTGTTTTTGTTAATGCAGCAATATTGTTCCCATTTCAATTATAATGTGAACAATGATGCTGCACTAACGATTTTTGTATGGGATGCGTTTGTTAAAAATCACGTGATTTTCCCCCCAAAAAAACTAACGATTCCCCGTTTCTAATTTTTTTTAACAGGCGCAACCCATAGAAAATATAACCGCAAACGCTTGCATGTTAAAATGAGAAAAAAAAACACTTTACACGTTGTAAATTATTGAAAATTTACATTTTATTGCAATTTTTTTATAATCTACAGACAGGACATGACATATACATATAATAATGATAGATTATGAATCTGCCGAGTCTGCCAGAAAGAACGATATATAATATGTCTGGGTCATATAAAAAATTATGGCTTCAAAACACGTTTAAACATGATGAGCGAAACCGGTAAAAATGACCTCAGCACACAGGCGTGAAATGGCTCAGCAGCGAAAGGGTTAAAATACTCAACCCCTTTTTTCACCCCTTCGGGACAGAGTTTCTAAAAATCCTTCCATAGTGGGAGCCTACTTCTTAAAAACAGTGTACCTTCAAAATTTCCCGTTCCTAGGTTAAACTGCTTCAGCTGGACAATGATGAGTCAGTCAGTCAGGACCTTCGCGTTATATATATATATATATTATTTATATATATTATTTATAATACACTTTATTAGAGGATACATACCCCTATATACAGTATACTGTTTCACAAATATAAGAGATACCATCATATATATCTAGATTTCCACTTCATATTGATTTTATTTATTCATATACTGTACATAGATACACAAAGGATTGAAGCTGCTTATGGCCCCATCATTCCCAAACTAAAAAAAAACTAATGATCCTGCCGTCCAGTTAAACTCCCCTGGTCTTCCTCAGTACCCATCCCTCTAGAATGTAAGCGCCTATGAGGGCCCTTTACACCTCTTGTTTTCATCATATGTCCATTTATCTGTATCTCATTCCCTTGGTTAATGTAAAGCGCTGCATAAACTGTTGGCACTATATAACTGATAACCACAATGCATGGTCACACAATGTGATTTTTCACATAACCTTATTCTCTCTCTTCACAGTACACTCAGACTGCACTGCTTCTTACCATCTGCTTCCCACCCAACCCTCCCCATCCACCCTCCCACCCAGGGCAGGTCCATAATTTCAGGTCTCCTTTGGCAGCTGTCTCCATTTCTCTTCTAATTACTCTCACTAAGCCCAGGCTTCTGGTTCTTCCCATGCTGCCCTGCTAACCATCATCACATTCCCTCTGCTCTTATGTGTTTCTCCTACCCCAGTCCCTTAGATTGTAAGCTCACAGGAAGTCTGCCTGAGCACTTGGTTAAGTGCTGTACTACATGGACAGTTATCCTATGGGCAGGGTCATCTTTTCATCATGTATGTCTCCTGTTTGTGCTCCCCTATTGTAAAGTGCTGCAGAATATGCTGGTGCTGTATAAATGCCTATAACTGTACACATTCACGGCAGGCACAAGCATAGTTAGCTAACATTCACAACAAAAGTTGGTGCCGAAATTAAGGGAAACAAGGGGAATAACATGAATATCCAATGTAGACATCCAGATTGAGGGAACATAAGAATTAGCAATCAAAAGATGTATAAATAAATGTCCTTGCCCACCATTCTCGATATGTAGGGAGAAGAAAGCAAAAGTGAAAGCAAATGGCACGCATCTATATGGAAAAGAGCAATGCATGTGACAGAGAGAACCAATCACACACGGTCTGGGGTGCATGCCTAGATTGACAAACCAGGAAGGCGAGGACATCCGGAAACATAAGAACAGAAGATGCAACTGGAAACTTATAGATCCAAATTAGAGGACGCAGTGAACGTATCCTGTGTTTCACTTTGAAACACACGCCGGGAGATCCAGGAAGCAAGTTGCCAGATGGAACCAGACGCCATCTTGAGGGGTGATTAAGATATACCAATATAAGGACGCTCAAGATAAAGAAATAATCTTGACATATTTCATGGCTGCCCATTATGAGATTGAACACTGAGGACGCTACGGGCAAAATGCGTTTTAGTGGTCCAATTGTACCAATTTTATCTGCTTTTTATTTCTGTTTTATTTACCATTGAATACTGAGAGAGTTCCTTTTGGCGCAATACGTGTTTTATATAATATAATACACGTCCAACCTGTAAAGTGCTATGTGTCTCATATGACAATATACCAAAGTTGTGCAAAAATACAATAGTGCACTATTCTGGTATACTGTCATATGAGACACATAGCACTTTACAGGTTGGACGTGTGACATATGTACACCACTTTTATTGCATAGGCACTTTATATAGTTTGTGCACTAAATCATAGTACAATATATGAATTACGACTGTTATTGCATAGGCACTTTATGGGATTTGTGCACTAAATTACATTATATTATATAAAATACGTATTGCGCCAAAAGGAACTCTCTCGGTAATAAATTTGCTCATGTACATTTTTGTATAGTTTTAGTATACGTGTCCTTCCTTTTAGGCAGCACTCCTGATTTTACCCGTTTAACACCTAATACTTAGTTAGCGCCTCCACTACGTATTTATATTCTCTTTATTTACTATTGAGTTTATTTTTTCCTCTGTTGCTTTATACCAATAAATATATGTAATTTATTATTTCACTAGTCAGCGTCCCCTTTGTATTTAGTCCCTTCCAAGACCTGGTTTGAACACTCCCACGTTGGATCTGGAACTACACCCATGAGTTGGTCGGCCACTACCTAAAGTGCCACAGGCGTAGAATTAGAGCCATATGGGGCTCTGGAAAATGTGAGACAGACTCATTTGGGCCAATTTAATTATATGTTAATGTACAGGTTACTTGCCCTATGAATCTTTGCCTTCTTGTAAATCTTTTTGATTGATAACACGTTCACCTGGGAACAGCAACAATAAGGGAAGGACTACCCTTATTGGTCTCCAGTTTTATAAGAGAACTACTGTTATTGACTCTACAATAAGAATTGCTGCCTTCTAGCATCTTTAAGAAATTTTTTGAACATCAACTAAATAGAAGTATCCATACTTTCTGTGTACTACATCACGGACACTTTAGGAACTTACACAATTACTGTATGTGGTGCTATACATTTTCTGATCACTCATATTTGTCTACTACTGTATATGATTATGTGCGCTTAGAGATTTCTTCTGTTTTTTTATATGTACTACTCCTCGTTTGCGCCCTAACATAACAGTAGAGCCATCCCATGTTTCTCCAATGAGGGTTTTAGATAGCAATTCATCAAATGTTGGCACTCTCAAGCAGATAATAGAAAGCAGACAAGTCCTTCAGCAGTTAGATCCTCTAGCTCACCGAGTTCCGTAAAAATTTTAGAGATGTGTCCATACCTGACAAAAGAACCGGTCAGGGATCAGGGAAATAATTTCCTTTAAATTGGTTGTCTCAAATGTAACTGTCTTTATGACATTATTAGCTTGCACACTTTTGATCCTCTCTGCTTCAGATTTGGCTATTTTCATTTCTGTCTACATGGCGTAATTACCCAGCGCTTTTCATGTCAGACTCCCACTTATTAATCATAAATCTAAAGAATGGGAACTTTTGTGAGATGTCCTGGATCCTGTTCTTCGAGAAGCCCCCACAAATTAAACCCTGGGTGTGACCAAGTCAGGCTCTATAGTTCGAGGTTTTCTCCTTTTAAATGTATTCTTCCCATGTGTGCTGACTATGAGCACTTCTTTTCTTTAACATTCATTTAAAAATATGTATGTGTATAAAAAAAACAACAACAGTGAATAAAGGAAAAAAAATCATATTGAAATACTCACTGTTAATTCACTTTCAGACAAAAATCCCAAATCACGCAATCCATACAGAAATGGGAACTTTTTGGTTACAGCCATGCAAATTATAACCTTTTTTTGCTGAAATTGTTTTATTAATTGTTTGCCGTTTTCACGATCAGTCTGTTGTTTTTTATGTTCTGGGCAGAAAAAAAGGACATAAATCACTGTATAAATTACTTTTCAGATAAATGCATATTTAAATAACAATTGTTAAAAATGGGAACAGAAGGAAAACAGCTTTAACTAATAAAGGTGTATTAAAGTACCACAAGGCCCTAGGCAGGTTACCAATTTGGGGTCCCCAATCCACTGTAGCTGACTGTTGGCACTGTTTATTAGGGATGAGCTGTTCGGTTCGATCAGTTCGGAGTTCGATTCGAACTTTGGTCGTTCGAAAGTTCGCGAACTTCGACCTTTTTGGGTGTGTTCGGTTCGAGTTCGCAAAAAAAAAAGAAATTTTGAAAAAAGTATAAAAAATGCTTAAAAAATACTAAAAAATCTAGAAAAAAAGAGACTCTTTACTGCAGAATATTATAAGCAACGGTTTATTAGATATTGAATTAAAAAATAATGTGTACCAAAGATTCTCGCCTCTAAATGACCTGTGTTTTTCAAACGGCATAACAACAGGTGTTTTTAGTCTGGTGTAATGAATTTGATATATTGTATGTATGTATGTAGACTATACTGAGGGGGTGGTGTTTGCTTCTGAGTGAGAAGAGTTAATTTCCCTCCTAAAACTTCTTCTAATATGCTGCATTTCACTGCTGTGTGCTCAGCTCATTTTTACCGCTTTCGCTCATCATGTTTAAACGCAATTTTGAAGCCACATTTTATTAAATGACCGACATGTTAGATATCGTTCTTTCCGGCAGACTCCGCAGATTCATAATATATCATTTTTATATGTATACGTCCTGTCCTGGCTGTATATTATGAAAAAAATGCAATAAAAATTTAATTTTTAATCATCTGCAGTGTGTAAAGTGTTTTTTTTTCACATTTTAGCACATGAGCGTCTGCGGTTATGTTTTCTATAGGGTGCGCTTGTACAAAAATTTGAAATGGGGACTTGTTACATTTTGTGGGGGGAATTACGTGATTTATAGCAAATGCACCCCATAGAAAAAAATCATTAGTGCAGCATCATTGTTCACATTATAATTGAAATGTGAACAATATTGCTGCATTAATAAAAATAACACACAAAAAATACATGTTTTTTTTTTTTTACTTTATATCTGGTCATGTTGGGTATCATTCGAAAGGCCATTCTCAGGCCTTTCGATTGACACCCTCCATGACCCACTAGATGCCTGGAGATATCGGGGTTCAAATGAGCCCCCTATCTCCACAAGGGTATTGGCCTGGGCAATATATATACGCACGATGTGAGCTGGCCTGGGCAATATATATATGCATGATGGCCATAGGCGTGCGCAAGGGGGTGTGCCGGGTGTGCCTAATCCCACCCGCGGCACACTCTGGGTCCCAGCTGGCTGCATCCCACAGATAGCTGCCGGGACCCCTTGCCTGTGCAAGCCTGTACTTCCCTGGTGGACCGGTGGCTGTGGGCTCTGCAATGCAATCTGTGCTTCGTACACAGAACGCAGAGCACGTCCTACACAGGACCCATGCGCTAGCGATCCTCTGAGGACCTGTCACCTGATCGCCGGGGCACACTGACTATGTCAGAGAGCGCAGTCAGGTCATCAGAGGATCGCCGGTGCACGGGTCCAGTGTGGGACGTGCTCTGCGTTCTGTGCACGAAGCACAGATCGCATTGCAGAGCCCACAGCCACCGGACCACCAGGGAAGTACAGGCTGGATTTAAGCTGGATGAAACGGTCCCCTCCTCTTCCAATGGATATGTTCATCCCCTCCCTGCAAGAAAAAAGGTAAGCAGGAGAGGAGTCAACTTTTATATACAGTATTTTTAAATATTACAATTTTATTTGATGGCAGTGGATTCTGTGATACGCTTATATGCACCGCACATTACTGGGAGTTTCATGGCAGTGGATTCTGTAATATGCGGTGCATATAAGCATATCACAGAATCCACTGCCATGAAACTCTCTGTAATGTGCGGTGCATATAAGCATATCACAGAATCCACTGCCATGAATCTCTCTGTAATGTGCGGTGCATATAAGCATATCACAGAATCCACTGCCATGAAACTCTCTGTGAAAAGCAGGAGAATAACTGGAGAAGTGAAAATTCGAGGTCAAAATAGCCAAACCATAAAACTTATCCCATTTATCACACTTTCCAAATCAGCTATTTTGACCTAGAATTTTCCATTCTCCAGTCATTCTCCTGGCTTTCACCTCTCTTTAAGGGTTGTTCAGAGAAAGGTGAAAAACAGGAGAATGTCAGGAAAAGAGAACAATCTGGACCAAATAGCCGATTTGGAAAGTGAGATAAATGGGAGAATTTTTCTTGTTTGGCTATTTTGACTTAGAATTTTCACTTCTCCAGTCATTCTCCTGAGTTTCACCTCTCTCTGAATAACCCTGATAGTCATAAAACACAATCGGCCACAATACTCAGCCACTAATTGGGTTAGTCGAGACTCATGGGAAATGTAGTTCAAAAACAACTGGATGGCCAAAGTTGCTGCACCTCTGAATTATAAACATACAGGGTTATCCAAAGAGATCCGAATGGCTGTAGAAAGGTAACCGAACGCTGAAAATCAGCGTTCGGTTACCTTTCCTGGCCATTCGGCTATCCAGAGAGCAGGCAATTCACCAAATCCTGGTGAATTGCCTGCACATACGGTGCCTGTTCGGTGCAGTTCGAGGGCAGTGAAATCCCCATAAAAAAGCAATGCTTCGGCTATTCAGAGAACACAAACCAGCAGTGAAAGGTTCCCGAAATGCCCTGCTGCTCGGTGGTTTAATTCGGCAAGTTTATTCAGGCGAATCCCATAGGCTTCAATGTTAAAAATATTCCCGTTTTAATTCAATATCTAATAAACCGTTCATTATAAAATTCTGCAGTAAAAAGTCTCTTTATTTATAGATTTTTTTTAGGATATTTTAAGCATTTTCCTGTTTTTTTTTAACTTATTTTTTCTGTAACAGCCCTGTTTATTATCATTCCCTGGACCTCATATGTAAATTTCAGACATTTTCGCTCAGTAGTTTCTTTGCAAACAGAGTTTCACTTTTCAAACATTCAAGCAAACTGTTTTGCTAATTTATTCACTCCATTCGTCTGCGGTGTTGGCTTTTTCTAGCGGGTTTGCTGCGTGTGAACGTCTCCTGCTCGGCTTTTTCCAGCGGGTTAATCTAGATGTTTTTGCGGCTTTTCGGCGTGCATTCCCCGGGTTTTGCGGTTACTTTTCGGCGACCTTTCCCTGTAATTTGGGGACCCTGTGGTGCATGCTGAATACACCGCAGGGTCGCCGAACTGGGAATCGTCAAAACAAACCGAATTGAAGAGTACGAAAAGTCACCAAACGTGCGGTGACTTTTCAATTTTCTTTGAATTACCCTGATTGTAATGATATATTTAGGCTGAATGTGTGAGAGTGTGTGCGTGTGTATGTATGCATAAGGGTGCGTCTGTGTATGTATATATATATATGTATATATATATATATATAAAACAACATTTTTTTTCCATGTGTTTGAGCTTTTGGGTGCACACCCTAATGCAATAGGCTGCACACGCCTATGATGATGGCGCATCTGTGGCTGTCTGTGAGCATGATGTGAGCTGGCCTGGGCAATATATATATATATATACAAGAATCGGTCAGCCGGGCACTCGTTTTCCGGGGGGCTGACTCCAAAGGGGCCCCCTGTGGGAATAAATACTTAATAGCCTCAGTGCTTAACTCCCATTAACGAAATATGTAGACAAAATATAGGTGGGGAGGCACATGAGGACTAGGGATGAGCTGTTCAGTTCGGACGGTTCGGAGTTCGACCCGAACTTAGCCTGTTCGATTAGATCGCGAACTCCGAACATTTCCGGGTGTTCGCCGCATGTTCGACCACAATGCATCACAATAGACCACAATGCATTTTCCCACTGGCCTGAAGCTCGTAATTGGCTACAGCCTTGCACCTGACCATAGGTCTGGTGCAAGACAGGTTCAACAGTATGCCAATCACAGCTCAGAGTCCTGTTTGGGCAAATTTTGCCCAATCATGGGCCCACAGAGCTAAGTCCCGCTGCACACTATATAACGTTTCCACGCATAGCTACGGCACGCATTTTGAGAGGAGATTTCAGAGGAGATAGTCGTGTGTTGTTACTGCCGGTCTGCCACGCTACTGGGGGGGGGTCTGGGGGGTCTCATTTCTACCAAATATCAGGGAATTTAGGTGATGTGTGTCTTGTCACTGTGCCAGCAAGTTTTTTTGGGGTTTACAAATGTCTTTAAAACATTTGTGAATTGAGGTGATCTTCTGTGTCTTGTCACACAGCCAGCAAGTATTTTGATGGTTAAAAATTTCTTTAAAACATTTGTGAATCGAGGTGATCTTCTGTGTCTTGTCACTGTACCAGCAAGTCTTTTTGGGGGTTACAAATTTCTTTAAAACATTTGTGAATCGAGGTGATCTTCTGTGTCTTGTCACTGTACCAGCAAGTCTTTTTGGGGGTTACAAATTTCTTTAAAACATTTGTGAATTGAGGTGATCTTCTGTGTCTTGTCACACAGCCAGCAAGTATTTTGGGGGTTAAAAATTTCTTTAAAACATCTGTGAATCGAGGTGATCTTCTGTGTCTTGTCACTGTGCCAGCAAGTCTTTTTGGGGTTTAAAAATTTCTTTAAAACATTTGTGAATCGAGGTGATCTTCTGTGTCTTGTCACTGTGCCAGAAAGTCTTTTTGGGGGTTACAAATTTCTTTAAAACATTTGTGAATTGAGGTGATCTGTGTCTTGTCACACAGCCAGTACCACGCAGTATTTTGGGGCTCACTAACTTCTTTAAAACATTTGTGAATTGAGGTGATCCGTCTCTTGTCACACAGCCAGTACCACGCAGTATTTTGGGGCTCACTAATTATAATACAAAACATTTGTGAATTGAGGTGATCTGTGTCTTGTCACACAGCCAGTACCATGCAGTATTTTGGGGCTCACTAATTTCTTTAAAACATTTGTGAATTGAGGTGATCTGTCTCTTGTCACACAGCCAGTACCACGCAGTATTTTGGGTGTCACTAATTTCTACAAAACATTTGTGAATTGAGGTGATCTGTGTCTTGTCACACAGCCAATACCACGCAGAATTTTGGGGGCTCAGTAATTTCTACAAAATATTCGGGAATTGTTATAATCCGTGTGTTCTCACTGGCTGCCACCCATCAAGGGGTCTCACTGATTAATAGGAGGTTTCACTATCACCCATCAAGGGGTCTCACTGATTTATAGGAGGTGTCTGAGACTTTGTAATCTGTGTCTTGTCACTGGCTGCCAGCTATCAGGGTGTCTCACTGAGTTATACCAGAGTTCTATAAATCTTTATACCAGAGTTGAATCAGAGTTCTGTATATATTAATCTATATATCACTCACCATGTCTGAAAGAACAAAAAGGACAGGCAGACGCTCCCAGACACAGATAAGAGGGCAAGCAGCCCCTGTGTCGGGAGGCTGTGCCTCTGGTCGTGGTGGATTGGTGCATCCTCTGCAGGGGCACGCTTGTCCTTTCTAACTGGTGCTGGCCGTCTTCTTAAGCAGCAGCAACATACAGAGGACTTGGTGGATTGGCTAACCAGGCCATCCTCATCCTCCGAGTCCTCTGCCAGCCAGGCTTCTAGTGCTTTACAGTCCACCTCAGCTGCCAAAGCATCTAATGCAGCCTCCATGTCCACAGCTACTCCTGCCGTAGCCTCGCTATCACACACGGAGGAGTCAGCTGAAATGTTTGACTACAATGAGAGTGACATGCTGCTTGAGGATGCGCAGCAAGTACAGTGCTCTGATTCAATCTCTGAGGTTGAGGAAGGGAGTATAATCAACCTAGAGGAAGGGGGTGCCAGTGATGACACACAAATAACTGGCACTCATGTTGCCAAAGCAGCTGCAGCATACTGCCAAGTTGGCTCCAGTGACGAGGAGATAGGGGGTGATGATAATGATGATGAGGTCACTGACTCCACCTGGGTGCCTGATTGAACAGAGGAATTAAGTGAGGAAGAGGGGGAGGAGGAGGCACAGCAAACACGAGGCACAACATCCTCTGTGACCAACCGTAGCACTAGCCAGTCCAATACATCACATATCAAAGCTGCTCCAGTGCAGGGCGCTGTTGTCTCAAAGAACACATGCAGGAACTCTGTTGTCTGGGAGTTCTTTAAGAAATGTGCAGTAAAGCGCAGCATTGCTATTTGTAATCTATGTCAGATGAGGCTTAAGCGTGGGAATAATACCGGACACTTGGGTACCACATGCTTGAGGCGACATATGAACAACTGCCACACATTCCGTTGACGCAAAACTTTGCGTAGGTCCTCCTCCTCCTCCTCATCTGTCTCTACCCCCACTGTATGTCCTGCCATGTCATTGCATACAACCTCCACCGACAGGGATGATGCTACAGTAATGGATGTACCAGGTCCTTCCTCACAATGTGACATCATCCCTGTAGCTGAAGATTTACGCAGTCAGATTACGTTGCCGCAGCTGCTGCAGCAAAAGAAAAAATATAGTTGCAACCATCCCCAAGCACAGCGTCTAAATGCCAGCTTAGCAAAATTACTCGCATTGCAGCTGCTGCCTTTCCAGCTGGTGGACTCTGCTCCCTTCCGTGAATTTGCTTAATGTGCTGTACCACAGTGGGAGGTTCCAAAACGCCATTACTTTTCACGCAAGGCCATTCCAGCACTATACCAGCACGTGGAAGACAATGTTATCCAGTCATTGGGAAAGGCAGTCAGCAACAAGGTTCATGAGACTTTAGACCCATGGTCCAGCAAGCATGGACAGGGTCGTTACATTTCCTTCACGGCACACTGGGTAACTCTGATTGCAGCTGGGAGGGATCCAAGACGGGGCTCTGTGCTGGAGCTTGTTCATCCCCCACGCCTCCAGAAAGCTGCTTGTATGAGGTCTGTCTGCTCCACCACCTCTCCATCTTCCTCCTCCTCCTCCTTCTCTGTCTCTGGCGAAGTGGCAGTTAAACCGACGCCTGACAGGGTCTACGCAATGGCTCAAGCAAAAAGATGCCATACTGTGCTTGAGCTGGTTTGTTTAGGGGACAGGAGCCACACCGGGTCAGAAATTCTGTCAACTCTGCAGGGGCAGGTGCAGAGATGGTTAACACCACTCCAGCTTCAGCTGGGAATGATCGTCTGCGATAATGGCAGCAACCTTCTCTCCGCCCTACGCAAGGGTAAATTGACGCATGTACCATGCCTAGCACACATCCTAAATCTATGGTACAGCGTTTCCTAACCAAGTACCCAGGGCTGCCAGAGCTTCTCATCCAGGCCAGAAAAGTCTGCAGCCACTTCAGACGATCATTCCCAGCAAGCGTTCGCCTGGCAGAAATTCCAAGAGAATTCAACCTTCCCAAACCGTCTGATCTGTGACATGCCCACCAGATGGGAACTCGACATTAGCAATGCTGCAGCGTCTGCACAAGCAGCAGAGGGCCATCAACGAGTACCTGTGTGAGTATGGCACAAGGACAGGTTCAGGTCAACTTGTTTCCCCCTCGCAGTGGCTGATGATCAAGGATGCATGCACTGTACTGTCACCATTTGAGGAGGCAACGAGGATGGTGAGCAGGGACAGTGCATGCATCAGTGACACAATTCCTTTAGTGTTCCTGCTGGAGCACACTCTGCAGGGAATTACAGATGTGGCTCTAGAGGCAGAGCAGCGGGAGGAAGAGGAGGCCTTCCCTAGCTCTCAAGGCCCCAGTCTTTCCGCAGACAGCATTCCAGCGGGTCCTACTCAGATCAGACAGGAGGAGGATGATGAGGAGGAGAGGCAGAATATTAAGTAGTGGGGCATTGAAGGTGGGGATTCCTCAAGGGAGGGTTTCGTGTGCCAGAAACACAAGGGCTAGTGCATGGCTGGGAGGAGGAAGTGCACGATACGGTCATCCTCATTGACCAGGAAGACTCGGAAGCTAATGCCACCTCCAACCTACGCTGCATGGGCTCCCTAATGATGCAAAGCCTGCTAAAGGACCCCTGGATTCGTGCTATCAAGGAGAGGATCATTACTGGTTGGCAACCCTTCTTGATCCACGATACAAGGGTAAAGTTGCAGAGCTCATCTTGCCCGCACAGAGGGAGCACAGGATGAAAAAACTTAAGGACGCTCTAAAGCGACACTTGTGTAACACCTTTCCAGAAACTGGTAGATTACCAAGTGCTGACACACGTGCTTCTTAGGCTGCGAATGATCAGAGGAATAGTGGTGAAGGCCAGGGCCGCTTGACTGATGCATTTTTTACTTTTTTTAATCCTCGACGCCCAGGGACGTCAAATGTAGGCACCCATTGCCAGCGTCTTCACCATATGGTGCAGGACTACCTAGGGGCAAGGGCAGAATTGGATACATTTCCAGCAGATGATCCACTGGCTTACTGGGTTTTGAGATTGGATCACTGGCCAGAACTTAGCCAATATGCTATGCAGCTACTAGGTTGCCCTTCATCTAGCGTTGCTTTCCGAAAGGACGTTCAGTGCCGCTGGAGGTTTTGTCACAGACAAAAGAGTGCGTCTGTCCACCGACTCTGTAGACCGGCTGACATTTATAAAAATGAATCAGTCCTGGATCAGCAGCTATCAATCCCCTGATGCTGAGTAATGGAATAGATCGGGGATTTTTTCTTCTGCATTCACAAAAACCTCCAGCACTGAACTCTTCCACAATACCACAAAAGGGTTACGGTGTGAAGGCACTTGTTTGCCATAAGGCACAATATTTGGCTGCACTGACGCCTGGGCCAGATTTATATCATTTTAATTTTTGAACCGCATGGTCCAACCTGCACTCTTCCACAATACCACAGAGGGGTTACTGTATGATATATACATGCTGGCCTGGCAGTCTTGCACCAAAGGCAGAATATCTGGGTGCACTGACGCCTTGACCAGAATCATATCTTTTCAATATAGGACCACATGTCCACCCCTGCATTCTTCCACAATACCACAGAGGGGTTACTGTATGATGACACTTGCTGGCCTGGCACCAAAGGCAGAATATCTGGGTGCACTGACGCCCATTTACCAGATAAAAAACTTTTCGCAGTATAGGACGCAAGGTTCACCCCTGCATTCTTCCACAATACTACAGAGGGGTTACTGTATGATGATACTTGCTGGCCTGGCAGTCTTGCACCAAAGGCAGAATATCTGGGTGCACTGACACCTTGACCAGAATCATATCTTTTCAATATAGGACCACATGGTCCACCCCTGCATTCTTCCACAATACTACAGAGGGGTTACTGTATGATGGTACTTGCTGTCCTGGCACCAAAGGCAGAATATCTGGGTGCACTGACGCCTTAACCAGATGCATATCTCTTTAATATAGGACCGCAAGGTTCACCCCTGCATTCTTCCACAATACCACAGAGGGGTTACTGTATGATAGTACTTGCAGGCCTGGCACCAAAAGCACAATATTTGGGTGCACTGCCACTGATGCCTGTATCAGATTCATATCCTCAGAGGGGTTACGGTGTGACGGCTCTGTTGGGGACGCTAAAGGACCAATTTTGAAGCACCTATTGTTGCCTTCATCCAAAGCCTGCATAAGTTTCACAATAATTTAGCCAAAAAAATCAGAAACTTTTTCTTCGTGTACGAAAATGTCTCCTCTTTTCATACAGACTGCCGCCCCAAGCAGTTGTTTATGGATAGATTAAAGGAAAAGCATTTACCGTCATTTGAAACGTAATTTTTTGTTTTTAAGTGTTTCTATACATCCTAGAAATCCGCCACTTCAACGGGCAGGTTATGGGGACCTCCTAGGCACGATATTTGAAGGAATTTTTGGTTTTATTTTTAACCCTTATTTCATGGGAAAACTCCACTGTCCCTTTTTAAAAATGTTTTTTTTAAACTTTTTGTCCTTGTCTCCTGTCCCCAGGCACTACCCGACCCCATACACCTTTTATGGCAACTATCTAGCATATATGCCCTCTTGGAGGGCACTCTAAAAACCGAATTTT
>RXON01000309.1:0-59076 GCA_009667805.1 Leptobrachium leishanense | reverse complement strand
ACTCTTTTGTGGAGGACACTGGTTAATCCCCTAAGTGCCAGACTCCTGCCATAGCAATACAAGGGGTAATTCATGCTGCTCTAGAAAGGACAGAGCTTAAGAGGGGAGGGGGAATTGTTATCTATGTTGCAAACTCCATAAAGTTCACCCCGTTGCAGAATCCTAGCTCCCCAGCCACATTTGATTTCCTTTCTGGTACTATTGAGATCCCGTTCAGTAAAACAATTATTGTTGCTGGATTCTACCGCCCACCGAGTTCCCCAGTGCACTCCCTTTCTGACATAACCCAAATCCTTAGTAAATTAGTAGCTCAAAACCAAAAAAGTGAACTGCTGGTCCTCGTCGACTTTAATGTTGATTGGCTGAATCCTAAAAACCATAAACACTGCTCACTGTTTAAGGCTTTGCAGCTAACACAATTAGTCTGCTCCCCCACTCGCATTAATATGAAAAGCCCTAACCCCACCTTGCTGGACTGGATTCTCTCCTCATGTCCTGATCGGATACAGGAAGCAGGCGTTCTCGCTAACAGTTTCAGTGATCACTGCCTAGTGTACTGTGTGCGGAAAATAAGGGCCACAAAATGTCCTCCAAAGGTAATAATCACCAGGTCTTTCAAGAAATTTAATCTTGAATCCTTCCTAAATGATCTCAAACAGCTCCCATTGTACAGACTAAACCTAATCCCAGACCTGGACTGTGCAATTGAATACTTTCAATCCGAGCTCCTGAAAGTCTGGGACACCCATACTCCATTGCGCGAAGTGCGAGTAAAAGGGGCCCATCTCCCCTGGGTTACAGCTGACCTCACATATATGTACCAGTTTAGAGACTCCCTGTGGTCAAATTTCAAGAGTACTGGATCCATGAATGATCACTGTGAATACGGAAAATGCCGGAATGCATGCACAAAGCAAACAAAAATGGCTAAAGCCCAATACTTCAATGAAAATTTAAACAATAACATATCAAACCCTAGACATTTTTGGAAAATCATAAGTAACATACAAGCACCCCCCGTCCACTCCCAACCAGCTGCTGTCAAAGTAAACAACCAAACTGTACAACACCCCCTAGATGTAGCAAATGCTTTTAATAATTATTGTGTTGGATGCGCCACCACCCTGATTGCTAAGCTAGGAAATGACACGCAATCAGAAAGACCGCACGCAGGTCAAGCCCCACCAACTGTGCAAAGACCCCGTAATGCAGAGAAATTCAGTTTTAGACCAGTGCCTGTCAGTGTCATCACTAAGTTTCTCCGTAACCAAAAATGAAATACCAATCTGGACCTGATCAAATCCCAGCAATGCTGCTGAAATCAGTGTGCCAGCAATTGCAAAACCTGGTCACAACCCTAATCAATGAATCACTGGCGACTGGATACATACCCAAACTCTGGAAGACTGCAAGTGGTACCTATCCATAAAAGTGGAGACAATACTTTGGTATCCAACTACCGCCCAATATCACTGCTCCCTGTAATGTCAAAAATCTAGAAAAATGTGTCTACACTCAATTACATGATATTATCAGTATCAGAACTATTTAACCCCAGATCAATCAGGCTTTTCGTCCAAAAACACTCAACTACAACCGCCCCTTTTAAAAGTTTTGTAATGATATCCAAGCGGGCATGGAATAAGGAAACCTAACTGGAGCCATCTTCCTTGATTTTGCCAAGGCCTTTGACACAGTAGACCATGGAATCCTATTGCAAAAACTTAAAAACTCCGGTATTGGTGAATGATCACGTCCTGCCTGTATATTAAGAAAAAAATGGAATAAAAATTGAATTTTTAATCATCTGGAGTGTGTAAAGTGTTTTTTTCACATTTTAGCACATGAGCGTTTGCGGTTATGTTTTCTATGGGTGCGCTTGTACAAGAATTATAAATGGGGACTTGTTACATTTTGTGGGGGGACTTACGTGATTTTTAGCAAATGCACCCCATAGAAAAAAATCATTAGTGCAGCATCATCATTGTTCACATTATAATTGAAATGTGAACAATATTGCTGCATTAATAAAAACAACACACACTTTACTTTTTTACCTAGTCATGTTGGGTATCATTCGATGCTCAGGCCTTTCAAATGACCCTCCATGACCCCCTAGCTGCCATGGTTCTGGAGATATCGAGGTTCACAGGAACCCCCTATCTCCACCAGGGGATTTCCTTGGGAAATCCCCGGGCAGCTAGCAGGGTTATTCAGAGAGCATGAAAAGCAGGAGAATGACTGGAGAATGAAAAATTCTAGGTCAAAATAGCCAAACCAGAAAAATTCTCCCTTTCATCTCACTTTCCAAATCGGCTATTTTGACCTAGAATGTTTCATTCTCCAGTCATTCTCTAGTCATTCACCTGCTTTTCACGCTCTCTGAATAACCCTGTAGGGGTTCCCTGGCTATCTAACGTCATCACGCTATGCGTGATGACATTGGGCACCGAGGGGGGACCCAGGGGTGGAGCCTCCATCCAAGATGGCGGCCCCCACCGGAGCTAGGCCGCCCTTCGGCGACGCAAGGCGCTGAAGTGCGACCCGGCGCTTGAGGGGTTAAAGCCAGGCACCGCTTTAAAGGGGAGACTCTCCCCTTTTAAGCGGTGCCTGGCTTTTGCCGCTGCTCCTTCCCGATCGGGAGGGAGAGGGATCCGAATGGATGCCCCCCTCCCTTCCAGGCTATCTCCCGGGGGAGTCGCCTGGAAATGACGTCATCGCGTCATTTCCGTCGTGAGGAGCTTGACTTCAGCGTCTGAGGATGCTGAAGTCAGAACGCCGCGGGACCCCGGACAGAGGAGGTGAGTATCTCTGCCGGGGTTCCCACACAGCTGATGATGTGTGGGGCACGTCCTCAGCATGTAACGTGCATCAATGAAGACGTGTCCCTGTCCCACACGTTGTCAGCAGTGAAGGGGTTAAGGACCAGGGCTCTGTAAAGCCAATCATTAATGATGTAGATGTTATGTCATTTGTCATCAAGGGCTTAATAAAATCTTTATCACACTCCTTAGATTTAAAGGTAATATTCCAGTATTTGTACGTCATTTACCTCTCCCGGAGGGTCTATGTGAGCATACAATTATTATTGTGTTAGATATATAGTTTTGGTGCAAGCGTGGGGGAAGGGCTTGCTGCTTCTGCATTAGTAACACAACACAACACAAATGTTTCTATACATCCTAGAAATCCACCACTTCACGGGCAGGTTATGGGGACCTCCTAGGCACGATATTTGAAGGAATTTTTCATTTTTATTTTTAACCCTTATTTCATAGAAAACTGTCCCTTTAAAAATGTTTTTTTTTAAACTTTTTGTCCTTGTTTCCTGTCCCCCAGGGCACTACCCGGACCCCCATACACCTTTTATGGCAAATATCTAGCATATATGACCTCTTGCAGGGCACTTTAAAAACCGAACTTTTGAGTCCCATTGACTTGTATTGAGTTCGGTTCGGGTTCGATCTCGAACTTTTGAAATTGTTCGCGTTCGAATGCGAACCAAACACGGGGGTGTTCGGCCCAAACACGGGGGTGTTCGGCTTATCCCTAGTCATCACTAGGGATGAGCTGTTCGGTTCGATCTGTTCGGAGTTCGCATCGAACATTGGCCGTTCGACTGTTCGCGAACTCCGAACATTTCCGCGTGTTCGCCGCATGTTTGCCCACAATGCACCACAATGGACTACAATGCACTTTTCCACTGGCCTGAAGCTCGTAATTGGCTACAGCCTGCACCTGACCACAAGCAAATAGCAATACTCCCAATCTCTTAGTTAGCGTGGATTTCAGCCGCCAGAGTCAAAACTTAAATACTTTTTTGTTTATTTATGATAGAAAAATCACAGTGCTTTGTCACATAAAAAATTATAACTAGAAT
The DNA here is from genome assembly GCA_009667805.1 of Leptobrachium leishanense. Classification (NCBI taxonomy): domain Eukaryota; kingdom Metazoa; phylum Chordata; class Amphibia; order Anura; family Megophryidae; genus Leptobrachium; species Leptobrachium leishanense. The sequence goes on along the minus strand of RXON01000309.1, from coordinate 55,196 downwards.
AAATCAATTAATTACACACTACACAGCAAATAAAGAGAAAAGGGGTTAATCACAGAGCCTTACTTACGACAGACTAATCAGTAGCTGGCATCGGTGCCTCCTGGGGCCTGGAGATAGAGCATGGACAGATCAGTCCTCTTTAGAAGGTACCCCAAGTGATCAGCCCCAGCACATGGCCAGTTTTCAGAATTTATACACTTCCTGATCCTTCCAGCCCACCCCCAAATGGCCCAGTGTCCTGGACTACATTTCCCAGAGTGCCCTTTGCTACAGCGCATGTCAATTAATCTTTAATTGCCCAAAGGTGTCCATCCCCCCCACAGGGATCAAGGATGTGCTTCCTGTCTTTGAAGATAGTGTCTACATCTTGGTTTGCATCTTGGTGCCAGGCTGGCTGCCAAGGTGTGATTTACTATGTCAGTGTACAAAAGAAATTCCCTTTTTACAGCTACGTGTTATATCCTCCCCCCAGGGGAGAAAGCTAACCATGTTAATTACATTTCAGCTGTGAACACAGGGATACACTTACCAAATGGCCATACACAAATATGAATATAACTCTATATGGAGGAGATATGTATTAACAGGCAGATATACACATATATACAGGCAGACCCTTATATAGATAGAAATACAGATCTAGTCTGCCACAGGGGGGGCATAGCCCCAAATGATGTACTTGGGGGCATAGCCCCAATTGATGTATGGGGGGAGAGACATAGCCCCAATTGATGTACTGGGGGCATAGCCCCAAATTATATACTTGGGGGGACATAGCTACAATTGATATACTGGGGGGGCACAGCCCCAAATGGTGTACTGGAGGGGCATAGCCCCAATTGATGTACTGGGGGGACATAGCCGCAATAGATATACAGGGGGGGCATAGCCCCAAATGATGTACTTGGGGGGCATAGCCCCAATTGATGTACTGGGGGCATAGCCCCAAATGATATACTGGGGGGCATAGCCCCAATTGATGTACTGGGGGGACATAGCCCCAATTGATATATACTTGGGGGGATATAGCTACAATTGATATACTGGGGGTAACATGAAATAAATTGATTTACTGTGGGGGTTAACATGAAATAAATTGATATATACTGTGGGGGTAACATGAAATAAATTGATATAGACTGTAGAGGGTAACATGAAATAAATTGATATATACTGTGGGGGGTGACATGAAATAAATTGATATATACTGCAGGTAATATGAAATACAATTGATATGCTGGGGGTTGAATAACCTATCAGTACGTTACAGTGAGTTGTATTGCTGTGGATTCTGTGATACACTCGTACACATCGCACATTACTGTGAGTTTTATTGCTGTGGAGCTCTGTGATACACTCATGCACACTGCACATTACTGGGAGTTTTATTGCTACATACCCCCGGGGTGAAGGGAATATATGGCTATGTATATGAACATATGGCTGTGTTTGTAAATGCAAGTATTTGTCTATAAACAGGCTGCTGTGCATAAAATTCTGCGCCTGTCCTTTGTCGCAGTCCATCGTTGCCCCCTTATGCTGCATCCAAAAGGCTGGTATTGCTCCTAGAATCGCCACATTATCTGCTGCCTGCGCTGCACAAAGTAAGAATGACAGCGAGCATCTTGGCAGCATCGTGAGGTACAGGTAGGAGACTAAAAATTGGTGCGGGGCAGCAAGAGGTTAAATGGGCACTCTACTAAAATTTTACCTCCTTTTTTCCTTTTAACCTCTTTGCTGCTGGCGACGTGCTAAGCCTATGTCGCACATTACTGTGAGGTTTATTGCTGTGGAGCTCTGTAATGTGCAGTGTGTCAGTAATGTACAGTATCTTTTAAAGTGATCAGCAGTTGTCAAACTGTGGGCTCTGCTGGGCATGTCAAACTCTGGGCTCTGCTGGGCATGTGAAACACTGGGCTCCACTGGGCATGTGAAACACTGGGCTCTGCTGGGCATGTGAAACACTGGGCTCTGCTGGGCATGTGAAACACTGGGCTCTGCTGAGTATGTCAAATTCTGGGCTCTGCTGGGTGTGTGAAATGGTTTGGTTTCGTTAAACAAATATAAATGAACTGTATTTTTCTTAATAGTCAATTTAAATTTGTTTAATACAGCTTATATTTATTTTACCTTTACTAGTGGTGCTTTTCAAACTTTATTCTTGAAAAAAGAAAGAAATTTATCAGTTTCATGTTGTGTTGCTTTGTTTTGGGGGGGTGCAAGTAACTGGTCTTGCCTAGGGCGCAAAATAGTCTAGCACCGATCCTGACCCTCTGGCATCTTGCCCCAATGTGATCCCTGCCCTTCTCCTCAGCCCCCTGTAATTCCTGACAGCCTCACTGCATCCCATCACACCCAGTGATCCCATGCTGGTCTCCACTGCCCCAGTGTCCTGCCGCTCTCCTTAGCCCTCTGCCATCCTCCTCGGCTCCCACTCAGCCCTCTGCCACCATTCCCTGCCTCAAAATGTGACTGTGGTCATTCTCCTGTCCCCTTACGTGCCCTCTGAAACCCTCACCAGGGCCACAATGAGTCAGTTCCAGCCCTCACTGTGCCCTGTTAGGCTTAATAGCCATTCCAATGTAAAACGCTGTCTTCCCCAGCCCCTGTCACCCTCTACAGTCCTCGATGTGTCGCCGCTCATCCTCCCTAACCTAGTGTGTCCTATGCCACCCTCCGCAACCTCAGACATCAGAACCTAGATACATGCATACCCAGACGCATCAGAACCCAGATACATGCATACCCAGATGCATCAGAACCCAGATACATGCATACCCAGACGCATCAGAACCCTGATACATGCATACCCAGACGCATCAGAACCCAGATACATGCATACCCAGACACATGAGAACCCAGATACATGCATACCCAGACGCATGAGAACCCAGATACATGCATACCCAGACGCATGAGAACCCAGATACATGCATACCCAGACGCATGAGAACCCAGATACATGCATACCCAGACGCATGAGAACCCAGATACATGCATACCCAGACACATGAGAACCCAGATACATGCATACCCAGACGCATCAGAACCCAGATACATGCATACCCAGATGCATCAGAACCCAGATACATGCATACCCAGACGCATCAGAACCCTGATACATGCATACCCAGACGCATCAGAACCCTGATACATGCATACCCAGACGCATCAGAACCCAGATACATGCATACCCAGACGCATCAGAACCCAGATACATGTGTAGTGCTAACTCCCGGAGGAGCCGCTGAATTTAACCTCGGGTTAGTCTCACCGCACTAGGGAATAAATATACACCAGCACTGTTGTGGATTTTATAGATTATATACTTTACTGGTTCCAATAAAGTGGCACATATAATGTAAACACGGTATATAGAAGACAGGACTTCGTAATGCGAGAAACGCGCAGCGGTAAAAGAAAAGTTTAACCCCTTCGTTTCTGGAGTGTAAATCCCGTAAAGGTAATGTCCCAAAAAGGTGTGTGTGTGATCTCAGGTACCCGGGTACTATATTCAACTGGCCAGTGAATGGATTGAGCAAATTTTCGACTAGTCAAGTTGGGGCCCTGTAGATTTAAACAATACTGCAGCGTGCTTTGTTAAACGTGGACTGTGGCCTGGATTGCCTCTCACCCATCCGCCAGACAATTTGTTCCACTGCCCGATCAAGGATGTCTCTCCGCTGGATTATACTGGAACTCTGTGCCACCGGATCCGCTTCTCCTGCTTGTCCGATTTCTGCAACAAGAACTACGGCCTACCGCCTGCACTCCCAGTGGATCATCGCGGTCTCCTTACTCAGGGTCCAAACGGAACTCTGTGTCTGTGCACAACCTCTCAGCGATGGATTACTAGGTCTCCGCCTGCACTGTCTCTGATTCCCAGCCCCGACAAGGCAGCGCCTGCTCTCCGGCCTGGTCTCAATCTCTGGCAGTCTCACGTGCGTCTTCTCACTTTCATCGCTTGGCTCACACTGGCTTTCCTTCCCACGAGGCTGCGGATGTCTTTCCTCTCCCCCCACCCACTTCCTGTCTCTGCCGCAAAGCATGATGGAAAACGTAGTCCCATTGTGTCCTGTATACTTTACATCGCGCTTGTCTCCCTCTGGTGGCCAAACCCGGGCAATTACAGCAACAGAGTTTTAAACAGCGCTACACATGCATACCCAGATGCATGAGAACCCAGATACATGCATAGCCAGATGCATGAGAACCCAGATACATGCATACCCAGACGAATGAGAACCCAGATACATGTATACCCAGGCGCATGAGAACCCAGATACATGTATACCCAGATGCATGAGAACCCAGATACATGCATACCCAGATGCATGAGAACCCAGATACATGCTAGGGACCTGCGAAGCTTCGAAATGGAATCGCTGGTCGAATTCGATTCGAATTTGCAGCTCGATTCGAAAAAAAATTGAATTGGGAAGATCGCAGCGTGCCTCCAGATGCTCAGCACGCGGCACACGGGCTGGGAATGTCACAGCACGCTGCTAGGAGCCGCCCACCCCAAGGTTCAGAGGAAGTTGCGGTGGAAGGAAGCTGCGTAGAGGCCCTGGACAGAGTCTGAACTGGAGCTGTGGACGTGTTCGGAGGTCGGAGGACAGAGCGAGGAGCGAGTACAGGCTGGGCTGTGTCGTGTCAAGTTTGGATGGTGCTGGTGAGTATAATTTAATTAACTATCGGTATCCCTGTCACGTTTACAATGTGCTTCTTTTGCAGGAAGCCAGAAGATGGCCGCCGGAGGGGGTGATCCAGGTGGGGCCCTTACCCATCATTTTTTTATGCAGAACAAATGAGAGAAAAAAAAGGAATCAAATGTAAAAAGAAAAACCCTGGCATTAACTAGCAACTATACAAGAACAATATATTTTAATTTTGCCAAGCCAATTTTTTTTTCTATTTAAAGCTGGCATTTATTTATTTGCTGCTCATTTTTTATATATCCATAAAAAAATCTAATAATTATATATGGGGGGCACTCTGTCTGCTCTGTGTGGGAGATAATCATATGGGGGTCACTCTGCTCTGTGTGGGAGATAATCATATGGGGGTCACTCTGCTCTGTGTGGGAGATAATCATATGGGGTCACTGTGCTCTGTGTGGGAGATAATCATATGGGGTCACTCTGCTTTGTGTGGGATATAATCATATGGGGGTCACTGTGCTCTGTGTGGGAGATAATCATATGGGGTCACTGTGCTCTGTGTGGGAGATAATCATATGGGGTCACTCTGCTCTGTGTGGGAGATAATTATATAATTTATAATAATTAATAATTTTTAAATATATAATCATATACAAGTTTTTTTTACGTTTCATGATGTGTAGTTTGCTATAGACTAGTATATTAAGCCCATCACTGTTAGATTGCAGCTGTAACGTCGGCTGAACCTGAGGCTGTATACACAAACAAAGCATACCTATCCAGGCTGTGTATCGTACACGAAAGCGTCACTTTTCAGAAGTTTTCGATTCGATTCGATATTCGATTCGAGTTCGAACCTTTACAGCCGATTCGATTCGTGATTCGATTCGAGCGAAAATTTATGATTCGCAGGGTCCTAATACATGCATACCCAGACGCATGAGAACCCAGATACATGCATACCCAGACACATCAGAACCCAGATACATGCATACCCAGACACATCAGAACCCAGATACATGCATACCCAGATGCACCAGACCCCAGTGTGAGCAGTGAGGGACCAGATATTATCATCATTTACATAGCGCCAACAGTTTCTGCAGCACTTTACAATAATTAAACGGGAACAAGATATGGATAAATGGACATAGGATGGAAACAAGAGGTGTAGAGGGCCCCAATCATAGGAGCTTACAATCTAGAGAAACCTTGAATTATCTTCAAGATGTCCCATTATAAAATATAATACACACAATTATATACAGTACTTGACTGCTTAGGCCTGTGACCTTCCCAGCCCATACCCTTTAACCGGACTATAATCAAGACACCACACTTATATAAATTGGAATGGGCATGGGCCATAGCTTTATTGAATTAATATAAACTTATAACTTGCAGTGCTTTGTATATTACCTCTGCCCTATTGCCCAATGCAATAGGCAGTTCCACCAGTATATTAACCAAGAGCTTTTCCCCCGCAAGCGAGGTTCGTCTCCCCATAGCCTCACCCGAAGGCGGCTTATCCGTCCTTAAAGCACCGCTGTCCAGGAAACCCGCCAATGCCAGGGGCCGCCCTAGTGCCCTAGCGGCTGACCCCTGCGCTCCCCCGCAGACAGTGCTTCCTCCACTCCCGAAGTTAACCCAACCAAAAATATGTCCAACCCGATCTCCGTGAGATGATCTCCATCTCCCCTCATTACATTACGATTATCTCCCTCCAACTCCGTGTGGCGAACCGTCACCCCCCTAACCTACTGACAAACTTGGAGACCTCCCGATTTACCCTCTTCTTACGAGCCCTGTCCAGAGCCCGGGGGCGCAAACTCGTCCCAACGGGGGCGAGAAATAGTCTCAGAAAAAACTAAAGACAGACCCCGAAACATGGCAAAACAACGGGCCAAATCGAACTTCATGGAACTAATCAAATCCACCGATCTAAGGGCCCCCAAGTTATTCCCCCCTGCGTGCAGCACTAGGACAACCTCCTTAGAAACCCGCCTCGCCAAAACCTCGCATTCCCTAACCACCTGGGCCCTATGTAAACCCCGAATTCCTATCCAACGAATCTTCACCAAATCTGCTGGAAAACCAAGGTTCGTGCCATGCGGCCGTTGCTCAGCCCACTTGGCCGCCCAATGTACGTAGGAATGCCCGAGAATCCAAACCGTCCTTGGAGGGGAACCTGAAATCAAAGAAGGTTAGGGCGCACATAGGAACGAAATCGGCTCGAATGCCATCTACCTAAGTGCTGAATCATTTCGTCCGATGCGCCAGCATCCGCTGCCATAGTCGCCGCGCCAATACTAAACGAATGCGGAGCGAACAGCCTCGAATCGTAACCTAAAAAGCTAAACACACCGTTTGAAGATCGATGAAAATTGAAACCGCGTAAGGGGGGCCCCTGAAAGATGAACTAAAAAGGAACCCCATCTATCTAGACGAACACCCAGATATTGCCTCACCAAAACCGGACATTCCGCCCCCCCAACCACACACAGGGTAATCAGAGAACCACTGCCCAATTGATCCGTTTTGGACCTAGCCACCAAAAATTGCACCTGGTCTGCCAACAAAGTCACGTGCTCCAAGCACAAAGCCGAATGCACCCGAGCATTAAGAGCCACCATTTCCCCTATCCTCAGCGCTCTGTAAAAACAAAGCGCAAATGCCACCCGGAACAAGTAAACTTCAAACTGGTCCCTACAAAGCGACCCCAAAGCTACTAACAATTCCCCTATCAGCTTCCCTGACACGGGACGCCTGGCATCTGGTACCGTCGTTCTACACCAACCCCGAACAATCCGGCGCAACAGAAAGTCATTCCCCACATCGACCCAACCCAGTGCTTTGCATAAAAAGGAAAGGGCAGACAAAACCTTGGCTGCCCCGGAACCAGAACACCTCCGCTCCTGAAGAGAGCGAAGATAGACCAGCGTAGCCCCTCTGAGGATATGAATCTGATATAGGCGTCAGTGGCAGTGCACCCAAATATTGTGCTTTTGGTGCCAGGCCTGCAAGTACTATCATACAGTATCCCCTCTGTAGTATTGTGGAAGAATGAAGGGGTGGACCTTGTGGTCCTATATTAAAAAGATATGAATCTGGTAAACGTGTCAGTGCACCCAGATATTGTGCTATTGGTGCCAGACTGCCAGGCCAGCAAGTACTATCATACAGTAACCCCTCTGTAGTATTGTGGAAGAATGCAGGGGTGGACCATGTGGTCCTATATTAAAAAGATATGATTCTGGTCAAGGCGTCAGTGCACCCAGATATTGTGCCTTTGGTGCCAGACTGCCAGGCCAGCAAGTACTATCATACAGTAACCCCTCTGTAGTATTGTGGAAGAATGCAGGGGTGGACCATGTGGTCCTATATTAAAAAGATATGATTCTGGTCAAGTGTCAGTGTACCCAGATATTGTGCTTTTGGTGCCAGACTGCCAGCAAGTACTATCATACAGTAACCCCTCTGTAGTATTGTGGAAGAGTGCAGGGATGGACCCTGTGGTTCAAAAAATTAAAATGATATAGATGTGACACAGGCATCAGTGCAGCCAAATATTGGGCCTTTCATGGCAGCAAGTGCATGCACACCGTAACCCTTTTGTGGTATTATGGAAGAGTTCAGTGCTGGAGGTTTTGTGCATGCAGAAGACATCCCCGATCTATTCCGTTACGTCAGCATCAGGGGATTGATAACTGCTGATCCAGGACTGATTCATTTTTATAAATGTCAGCCGGTCTACAGAGTCGGTGGACAGACGCACTCTTTTGTCTGTGACAAAACCTCCAGCGGCACTGAACATCCTTTTAGAAAGCACGCTGGATGAAGGGCAACCTAGTAACTGCATAGCATATTGGTTAAGTTCTGGCCAGTGATCCAATGTCAACACCCAGTAAGCCAGTGGATCATCTGCTGGAAAGGTATCCAGGTCTGCCCTTGCCCCTAGGTAGTCCTGCACCATATGGTGAAGACGCTGGCAATGGGTGCCTACATTTGACGTCCCTGGGCGTCGTGGACTAAAATTTTAAAAAAATGTATCAGTCAAGCGGCCCTGGCCTTCACCACTATTCCTCTGATCATCCGCAGCCTCAGAAGCACATGTGTCATCGCTTGGTAACATACCAGTGCCTGGAAAGGTGTTACACAAGTGTCGCTTTAGAGCGTCCTCAAGTTTTTTCATCCTGTGCTCCCTCTGTGCAGGCAGGATGAGCTCTGCAACTTTACCCTTGTATCGTGGATCAAGAAGGGTTGCCAACCAGTAATGATCCCTTGATAGCACGAATCCTGGGGTCCTTTAGCAGGCTTTGCATTATAAGGGAGCCCATGCAGCGTAGGTTGGAGGTGGCATTAGCTTCCGAGTCTTCCTGGTCAATGAGGATGACCCCATCGTGCACTTCCTCCTCCCAGCCACACACTAGCCAATGTGTTTCTGGGCACACGAAACCCTTCCTTGAGGAATCCCCATCTTCAATGCCCCCACTACTTAAATATTCCTCATCCTCCTCCTGTCTGATCCGAGTAGGACCCGCTGGAATGCTGTCTGCGGAAAGACTGGGGCCATGAGAGCTAGGGAAGGCCTCCTCTTCCTCCCGCTGCTCTGCCTCTAGAGCCACATCTATAATTCCCCGCAGAGTGTGCTCCAGCAGGAACACTAAAGGAATTGTGTCACTGATGCATGCACTGTCCCTGCTCACCATCCTTGTTGCCTCCTCAAATGGTGACAGTACAGTGCATGCATCCTTGATCATCAGCCACTGCGGGGGGGGGGGGAACACAAAATTGACCTGAACCTGTCCTTGTGCCATACTCACACAGGTACTCGTTGATTTCCCTCTGCTGCTTGTGCAGACGCTGCAGCATTGCTAATGTCAAGTTCCACCTGGTGGGCATGTCACAGATCAGACGGTTTGTGGGAAGGTGGAATGCTCTTTGAATTTCTTCATTCGAACGCTTGCTGGGAATGACCGTCTGAAGTGGCTGCAGACTTTTCTGGCCTGGCTGAGAAGCTCTGCCAGCCCTGGGTACTTGGTTAGGAAACGCTGTACCACTAGAATTAGGACGTGTGCTAGGCATGGTACATGCATCAATTTACCCTTGCGTAGGGAGGAGAGAAGGTTGCTGCCATTATCACAGACGATCATTCCCAGCTGAAGCTGGCGTGCTGTTAATCATCTCTGCACCTGGCCCTGCAGAGCTGACAGAATATCTGGCCCGGTGTGGCTCCTGTCCCCTAAACAAACCAGCTCAAGCACAGTATGGCTTCTTTTTGCTTCAGCCATTGCATAGACCCTGTCAGGCGTCGGTTTAACTGCAACTTCGCCAGAGACAGAGAAGGAGGAGGAGGAGGAGGAAGAGGTGGTGGTGGTGGTGGAGCAGACAGACCTCATGCAAGCAGCTTTCTGGAGGCATGGTGTATGAACAAGCTCCATCACAGAGCCCCGTCTTGGATCTCTCCCAGCTGCAATCAGAGTTACATTCCCTTCACGGCACACTGGGTAACGACCCTGTCCATGCTTGCTTCCCAATGACTGGATAACATTGTCTTCCACATGCTGGTATAGTGCTGGAATGGCCTTGTGTGAAAAGTAATGGCGTTTTGGAACCTGCCACTGTGGTACAGCACATTCACGGAAGGGAGCAGAGTCCAGCAGCTGGAAAGGCAGCAGCTGCAATGCAATAATTTTGCTAAACTGGCATTTAGACGCTGTGCTTGGGGATGGTTGGGACTATATTTTTTACTTACGCTGCAGCAGCTGCGGCAACGTAATCTGACTGCATAAATCTTCAACTGATGGGATGATGTCACAATGTGAGGAAGGACCTGGTACATCATTACTGTAGGATCATCCCTGTCAGTGGAGGTTGTAGCAATGACATGGCAGTACATACAGTGGGGGTAGAGACAGATGAGGAGGTGGAGGACCTACGCAAAGTTTTGCGCCAATGGGACGTGTGGCAGGTGTTCATATGTCACCTCAAGCACGTGGTATCCAAGCGTCCAGTGTCTTTCCCACGCTTCAGCCTCATCTGACATAGATTACAAATAGCAACGGTGCGCTCTGCTGCACATTTCTTTAAGAACTCCCAGACAGCAGAGTTCCTGCATGTGTGCTTTGAGACAACAGCGCTCTGCACCAGAGCAGCTCTGACATCTGATGCCTTGGACTGGCTAGTGCTACGGTTGGTCATAGAGGATGTTGTGCCTTGTGTTTGCTGTGCCTCCTCCTCCTCCCCCTTCTCCTCACTTGATTCCTCTGTTCGATCTGGCACCCAGGTGGAGTCAGTGACCTCATCATCAATGTCATCTTCACCCCTATCTCCTTGTCACTGGAGCCAACTTGGCAGTAGGCTACAGCTGCTGGGGCAACATGAGTGCCAGTTATTTGTGTGTCATCACTGGCACCCCCTTCCTCTAGGTTATTATACTCCCTTCATCAACCTCAGAGATTGAATCAGAGCACTGTAGTTGCTGCGCATCCTCAAGCAGCATGTCACTGTCATTGTAGTCAAACAATTCAACTGACTCCTCCGTGTGTGATAGTGAGGCTACGGCAGGAGTAGCTGTGGATATGGAGGCTGCATTAGATGTTTTGGCAGCTGAGGTGGACTGTAAAGTACTACAAGCCTGGCTGGCAGAGGACTCGGAGGATGAGGATGGCCTGGTTAGCCAATCCACCAAGTCCTCTGTATGTTGCTGCTGCTTAAGACGGCCAGCACCAGTTAGAAAGGACAAGCATGCCCCTGCACAGGATGCACCATGTCCACCACGACCAGAGGCACAGCCTCCCGACACAGGGGCTGCTTGCCCTCTGATCTGTGTCTGGGAGCGTCTGCCTGTCCTTTCAGACATGGTGAGTGATATATAGATTAAATATATAACGAACTCTGATTCAACTCTCGTATAAAGATTAAAGATTTACAGAACTCTGGTATAACTCAGTGAGACACCCTGATAGCTGGCAGGCAGTTTCAAGACACAGATTACAATTCCCTCCTATAAATCAGTGTGACCCCCTGACGGGTGGCAGTGAGAAGCCACAGATTACAAGTCTCAGAAACCTCCCATAAATCAGTGTGACCCCCTGATGGGTGGCAGTGAGAAGCCACAGATTACAATTCGCATAAATCTGATAGAAGTATGTGGGACCCCCTGATGGGTGGCACTGAGAAGCCACAGATTACAAGTCTAAGAAACCTCCTATAAAATCAGTGAGACCCCTTGATGGGTGGCAGTGAGAAGCCACAGATTACAAATCTCAGAAACCTCCTATAAATCAGTGTGACCCCTTTATGGGTGGCAGTGAGAAGCCACAGATTACAATTCGCATAAATCTGCTAGAAGTATGTGGGACCCCCTGATGGGTTGCAGTGAGAAGCCACAGATTACAAGTCTCAGAAACCTCCTTTAAATCAGTGTGACCCCTTGATGGGTGGCAGTGAGAAGCAACAGATTACAAATCTCAGAAACCTCCTTTAAATCAGTGTGACCTCTTGGTGGGTGGCAGTGAGAAGTCACAGATTACAAGTCTCAGAAACCTCCTATAAATCAGTGAGACCCCTTGATGGGTGGCAGTGAGAAGCCACAGATTACAAATCTCAGAAACCTCCTATAAATCAGTGAGACCCCTTGATGGGTGGCAGTGAGAAGCCACATATTACAAATCTCTGAAATCTCCTATAAATCAGTGAAACCCCTTGATGGGTGGCAGTGAGAAGCCACAGATTTCAAATATCAGAAACCTCCTATAAATCAGTGAGACCCTGTGATGGGTGGCAGCCAGTGAGAACACACGGATTATAACAATTCCCAAATATTTTGTAGAAATTTGTGACCCCCAAAATACTGCGTGGCACTGGCTGTGTGACAAGACACAGATCACCTCAATTCCCAAATGTTTTGTAGAAATTAGTGACCCCCAAAATACTTGCTGGCAGTGACAAGACACAGAAGATCACCTCAATTCCCAAATGTTTTGTAGAAATTTGTGATCCCCAAAATACTTGCTGGCAGTGACAAGACACACATCACCTCAATTCCCAGATATTTGGTTTGAAATGAGACCCCCCCCCCCAGGAGCGTGGCAGACCGGCAGTAAGAACACACAACAACAATCTCCTATGAAATCTCCTCTCAAATGCATGCTGAAGTGGTGCGTGGAAACCTTAAATAGAGTGTGGTGTGGGACTTAGCTCTGTGAGCCCATAATAGGGCAAAATTTGCCCAATCAGGACTCTGAGCCGTGATTGTCATACTGTTGAACCTGTCTTGCACCAGACCTGTGGTCAGGTGCAAGGCTGTAAGTAATTACGAGCTTCAGGCCAGTGTAAAAGTGTATTGTGGGCCATTGTGGTGCATTGTGGTCGAACATGCGGCGAACACCCGGAAATGTTAGTAGTTCACGAGCAGACCGAACAGGCTAAGTTCGGTCCGAACTCCGAACCGTCCGAACCGAACAGCTCATCCCTACTGACCACCGAGCCTAGCGGTCCCACCGAGACAGGCACATGCGCCCCACTGGATCCAGGCATCCCCAGCTGCCCCACTCCTTGTGATATACCACGCCCCGGTACCACCCTAAACGAAGCAGAAATCCCCAAATCCGACTCGGGTTGTAATCACACTAGCACCAGCCACTGACTCGTCCTGCCAGCGCTGAACAGCCGCGACCAGGGTCTCTATTAACCCCGTCGGTAATGAGCCAGCATAGGTGGCCTCCCTGCCGCCCGCAGAGCTCAGCGTACTCGCAACCGTCCCCAGGTCAGACTCCTGTGCAGCCAATAGGAGAGATGGACCCTCAGCAACCACCGGGACCTCAGGCTCCAGCGATGAGTTAACCGCTCCACCTCTTCCAGCACCTCTTGTCTCCCACCAGCACCAGGAATCAAGCCACTCCCCGCCTGAGAGTGCCGATCAGGACTCCCCAGCCTCACAGCATTTTCTCCAGAGGGCATGGATAGCAGTGCTGACCTCCTCCCAGCCACTGCCGCCAAATTCTCGCCTCCCCTCCGATCAGAATTGGCTCCCAGTTGCGTTTCAGCGCTCCTCCGGCGGGCGCCGCCATTTTGTGGGCATGCCTGACCCGCCGGCCATGACTTGGCCGGTCTGCGCCGAGCAGGAGGAGGCCTGGGAGCAGAAGTGGATGCTCTTCCTTCTGTCTCCACCGGAGGCACCTGCTGCGCACGTGGGCTCCTGGATCTCTGGAGCCGGTGGCCATATTGTTGGGTGCGCACCTCTTCTTCCCTCTCACCCTCGTCCTGATGACCTGCAACGACAGGGGAAGCCAACGCACGCTGCACCGCACTCACCGCCGTCTCAACCCTGTACGGGGGGCCCTCTGCGGGGTATCCAGAACAATGGAACCGTCAGAGGAAGGGGAACCAGGATCATTTTCGGCCAAAACTTCTCCCTTTCTTCTCCTCCCACGAATCCTCGGGGGACTTGGGCTCAATCGCGCCGGGGGTTTCGAACGCCTCTCCATCCTCCACTGGCGCGTCTCAACTCTCTCCTCAGGGGACCTCTCACGGGACGGCGCCATGGCCTCCACCATCAGGTCTTGCAAGGAAGCACCACGGGCTGCAGCATGTTCTCTTAACTGCCCCATCAAACGCTCCAAAGAAGTAGACGCCATATTTAAATTACTGTCCCCTTTCTCTCTCTCTCACCAGGTAGCCCTAATCTTTTTACTGCACCTCTCACGCTGTCAGGAAACAAGAGACAGAACACTCCCCAACACAGGAATATAAAGCCAGATAAGAGAACATTGTTGCCAACCTCCACCAATGCCTATCCAGATCTTTACTTGATTGACAGGCACCGGCCATCAGTCATGTCACCCTTCCTGATAGGTCCAGGGGATTCTATACATTGTAAAACTTGAATAAATGTGCATTAACTTTAATATATTGAGCTTCCAGAGAATAGTAGCAGATATTTGACATTTACAGGTAGTTTGCACCAGGCCTCAGTGTCAGCCCCCCCCCACATGCCGAAACGCTGCAGAGCCAGGGCCGTTATCTATGGAAGTTATTTTAGCACTCGTGTCCTCAGCAAAACTGATGTGCGTATTCTCTTTGCACAATGTCCTGGATGATCTGAACAGTATTAACCCCGTCTATGGGAGAGGAAGGAGGGGGCAGAGAGAGCGAGGAGAATCTGCCATGTCTTGCTGCTGCTGCTGCCTCTGGGCTACTTGGGGAGAATTTCTAAACATGTGCAGAAGGGCCAAGAAGACTTTCACCTGCAGAGGGGGGAGAGCAGGGACCAGTATAGAGTATATGCCGCCAGCTCTCTCCCCTTCCTCCCTGTGCAGTGTGTGCAGGACGTGATGCTGCTGGAGACTATAAGCCATCATGGATCCATGTAAGTGGAGGAGCTGTGACATGTGTGAGCTGGGATGTCTTGTTACCCTGTCTCTCTGCCCCTGTTACCCTGCCTATCTGCCCCTGATACCCTGCCTCTCTCTCCCCCTGTTACCTGCATCTGTGCAGATCACAGCATGTCAGGGTGTCAGGACTGCTGGCTCCTCTCCTCCTCCACACAGCTGCAGCCACGTGCTGATGGTGATCATGTGTGAGGAAGTGGGCGGGTCATTTTTCAAGAGGCTCCCATTGGCTCTCTCCAGGCATACAGAGTCAGGGGAAGCAGGGGGGAGCCCTGATGGTGGGAGGGCTGCTTTCTCTCCTCTCCCCGCCCCCGGGCAGTGTCATGGAGGGGGCGGGCCTCTCCCAAACACGGCGCTGATCTCTCCCTACAGAGAGAGACAGCGCTGACAGGCTGCGAGGATTCCAGCGTTCAGTGAGAGAAATCCAGATATTAGCGCCCTCTGCTGGACAGGCACCCCTAGGCAGGCGTCTGTCCTGCCTTATAGGTAGTGCCGGCTCTGGTCAGGTGCAAGACAGGTGCAAGACTATGCCATTCACGGCTCAGAGTCCTGATTGGACAAATTTTGCCCAATCATGGGCTCACAGAGCTAAGTCCCGCAGCACACTATATAAGGCTTCACACAGCCCCAGCACATGGTTTTTGAGAGGAGATTGGTCTCTTAGTGTGTGCTCTCACTGCCAGCAGCTATTGGGGGGGTCTCACTTCTAGCAGATACCTGGAAATTGTAATCTGTGTCTTGTCACTTCCACCCATCAGAGGGTCTCACTGAATTATAGGAGGTTCCTGGGAATTGTAATTTGAGTCTTGTCACTGCCACCCGTCAGGGGGTCTCACTGATTTATAGGAGGTTTCTGGGAATTGTAATCTGTGTCTTCTCACTGCCAGCTATTAGGGAGTCCCACATACTTCTAGCAGATATCTGGGAATTGTAATCGGTGTCTTGTCACTGTTGCCAGCTATCAGGGGGTCCTATCAGGGGGTCTCACTGATTTATAGGTGGTTTCTGGGAATTTTAATCTGTGTCTTGTCACTGGCTGCCAGCTATCAGGGTGTCTCACCGAGTTATACCAGAGTTCTGGAAATCTTTAATCTAGATAACACAGTTGAATCAGAGTTCTGCATATCTTTAATCTACAGTTGTGTTCAAAATTATTCAACCCCAATGCTGTAAAGAGTTTTAGGGAATTTAGTGACATTTGTAATTGTATTCAGAATGAAATCCTACAAGGACTTTTTAAAGAACCATATGCAACTAAAATGACATCAATTGGTTTTGTAATACAGTAGTAAATGTTTCTTTTGTGAATTCTTCATTGACACAATTATTCAACCCCTTAAAGACTACCACTCTGAAGAACAGAGGTTCATTCAAGTGTTTTCAATCAGGTATTGAAAACACCTGTGGATGTCACGGAGCAGCAATAAAGCATAATAAGCACCAATTAGGCAGCTTTATAATGACTGTGATACTCAGCTCCTTCTAGACATTTACTGGTGTGGTTACAAACATGGTGAAGTCAAGAGAAGGGTCCAGGAAGACAAGAGAAGAGGTGATTACTCTTCACAGGAAGGGCAATGGCTATAAGAAGATTGCAAAGATGTTAAACATACCAAGGGAGACCATAGGAAGCATCATTCGCAAATTCAAGGCAAAGGGCACTGTTGAAACGCTACCTGGTCGTGGCAGAAAGAAGATGCTGACTTCGACCGCTGTGCGCTACCTGAAGCGTAGAGTGGAGAAAAGTCCCCGTGTGACTGCTGAGGAACTGAGAAAAGATTTGTCAGATGTGGGTACTGAGGTTTCAGCTCAGACAATACAGCGCACACTGCATAATGAAGGCCTCCATGCCAAAACTCCCAGGCGCACCCCCTTGCTGTCTCCAAAGAATAAGAAGAGTCGACTGCAGTATGCCAAAAGTCATGTGGACAAACCACAGAAGTTTTGGGATAGTGATCTGTGGACTGATGAAACAAAATTAGAACTGTTTGGGCCCATGGATCAACGCTATGTTTGGAGGAGGAAGAACAAGGCCTATGAAGAAAAGAACACCTTGCCTACTGTGAAGCATGGCGGGGGGTCAATCATGCTTTGAGGCTGTTGTGCTTCTGCAAGTACAGGGAAGCTTCAGCGTGTGCAAGGTACCATGAATTCTCTTCAGTACCAGGAGATATTGGATGACAATGTGATGCAGTCCGTCACAAACCTGAGGCTTGGGAGACGTTGGACCTTTCAACAGGACAATGATCCCAAGCATACCTCCAAGTCCACTAGAGCATGGTTGCAGATTAAAGGCTGGAACATTTTGGAGTGGCCATCACAGTCACCTGACTTAAATCCGATTGAGAACCTCTGGTGGGACTTAAAGAGAGCAGTTGCAGTGTGCAAGCCTAAGAATGTGACTGAACTGGAGGCTTTTGCCCATGACGAATGGACGAAGATACCCGTAGATCGCTGCAAGACACTTGTGTCAAGCTATGCTTCACGTTTAAAAGCTGTTATAACTGTAAAAGGATGTTGTACTAAGTACTAAGATTGAATGTCACTTGGGGGTTGAATAAAACTGATAATAATGTGAGCACAGAAAAGACATTTGTGGTTATTTCATTATAAATGTTATGTTATATTTGTCTGACCTACACGTGCCTCTTTGATTTAATTGTAAGCAAGATGACTGAATGATCAAAATCAATGTCAAACTGGTCAAAACATTCAATTTCAGTGGGGGTTGAATAATTTTGAACACAATTGTATATATCACTCACCATGACAGAAAGACCAAAAAGGACAGGCAGATGCTCCCAGACACAGATAAGCAGGCAAGCAGCCTCTGTATCCGGAGGCTGTGCCTTTGGTCGTCGTGGACGTGGTGCATCCTCTGCAGGGGCACGCTTGTCCTTTCTAACTGGTGCTGGCCGTCTTAAGCAGCAGCAACATACAGAGGATTTGCAGGATTGGCTAACCAGGCCATCCTCATCCTCCGAGTCCTCTGCCAGCCAGGCTTGTAGTGGTTTACAGTCCACCTCAGCTGCCAAAACATCTAATTCAGCCTCCATGTCCACAGCTACTCCTGCCGTAGCCTCACTATCACACACGGAGGAGTCATCTGAATTGTTTGACTACAACGACAGTGACATGCTGCTTGAGGATGCGCAGCAACTACAGTGCTCTGATTCAATCTCTGAGGTTGAGGAAGGGAGTATAATCAATCTAGAGGATGGGGGCGCCAGTGACACACAAATAACTGGCACTCATGTTGCCCCAGCAGCTGCAGCATACTGCCAAGTTGGCACCAGTGACAAGGAGATAGGGGGGATAAGGATGATGAGGTCACTGACTCTACCTGGGTGCCTGATCGAACAGAGGAGTCAAGTGAGGAGGAGGCACAACAAACACGAGGCACAACGTCCTCTATGACCAACCGTAGCCAGTCCAAGGCATCAGATGTCAGAGCTGCTCAGGTGCAGAGCGCTGTTGTCTCGCAGCGCACGTCCAGGATCTCTGCTGTCTGGGAGTTCTTTAAGAAATGTGCAGCAGACCGCACCATTGCTATTTGTAATCTATGTCAGAAGAGGATCAAGCCTGGGAAAGACATCATACGCTTGGGTACCACGTGCTTGAGGAGACATATGGCACAACACTTTGCATAGGTCCTCCTCCTCCTCCTCATCTGTCTCTACCCCCACTATATGTCCTGCCATGTCATTGCCTACAACCTCCACTGACAGGGATGATGCTACAGTAATGGGTGTACCAGGTCCTTCTACAGAATGTGACAGCATCCCATCAGCTGAAGATTTACGCAGTCAGATTACGTTGCCCCAGCTGCTGCAGTATAAGAAAAAACATAGTCCCAACCATCCCAAGAACAGCGTCTAAATGCCAGTTTAGCAAAACTACTCGCATTACAGCTGCTGCCTTTCCAGCTGGTGGACTCTTCTTCCTTCCATTAATTTGCTGAATGTGCTATACCACAGTGGCAGGTTCCAAAACACCATTTCTTTTCACGGAAGGCCATTCCAGCACTATACCAGCACGTGGAACACAATGTTATGGAGTCATTGGGAAAGGCAGTCAGCAGAAAGGTGCACATGACTTTAGACACGTGGTCCAGCAAGCATGGACAGGGTCATTACATTTCTTTCACGGCACACGGGGTAACTCTGATTGCAGCTGGGAGGGATCCAGGACGGGGCTCTGTGCTGGAGCTTGTTCATCCACCAGAAAGCCTCCAGAAAGCTGCTTGTATGAGGTCTGTCTGCTCCACCAGCACCTCTTCCTCCTCCTCCTCCTCCTTCTCTGTCTCTGGCGAAGTGGCAGTTAAACCGACGCATGGCAGGGGCTACCCAGTGGCTCAAGCAAAAGATGCCATACTGTGCTTGAGCTGGTTTGTTTAGGGGACAGGAGCCACACCGGGCCAGAAATTCTATCCGCTCTGCAGGGGCAGGCGCAGAGATGGTTAACACCAAGCCAGCTTCAGCTGGGAATGATCATCTGTGATAATGTCAGCAACCTTCTCTCCACCCTATGCCAGGGTGAGTTGACACATGTACCATGCTTAGCACATGTCCTAAATCTGGTGGTACAGCGTTTCCTAACCAGGTACCCAGGGCTGGCAGAGCTTCTCAGGCAGGCCAGAAAAGTGTGCAGCCACTTCAGACGGTCATTCGCAGCAAGTGTTCTCCTGGCAGAAATTCAAAGAGAAGTCCACCTTCCACAATCCGTCTGATCTGTGACATGCCCACCAGGTGGAACTCGACATTAGCAATGCTGCAGCGTCTGCACAAGCAGCAGAGGGCCATCAATGAGTACCTGTGTGAGTATGGCAGAAGGACAGGTTCAGGTCAACTTATTTCCCCCCCCACAGTGGCTGATGATCAAGGATGTATGCACTGTACTGTCATCATTTGAGGAGGCAACTGTCACATCTCGGCCTTGCCCCCTGCTGGTGGTAGCAGGGATTCCTGTTTATTTTTGTTTTCAGGCTACAGACCATCTGTTGGGCTAATTGGTCTGCGGTCACATGACCTGTTCAGCCCTATATGTAGGGCCAGGATTTCCCTTGATCCTTGGATCGGGATAGACCTATTTCCTGCGTGCTGTATTATTGTTCTGATATTCCGTGTATGACCTCTGGCTCTTGTGTTTGGATCTCTCTCTTGTCTGACCCCTGAAGCTATTCTGATATTCCGTGTATGACCTCTGGCTCTTCTGTTTGGATCTCTCTCTTGTCTGACCCCTGAAGTTATTTTGATATTCTGTGTATGACCTTCTGGCTTGGATTTTTGGACCTCTCTAGTATTAACCTCGTCTGTTTCAGGTATTATTGTGTTTGTGTATTATTTAGCTGTTTCACTCAGCAGGCATTTGCCCATGAGGCCAATTTGCTGTTGAGTGGTTCTCAGGGCTTTATCTGTACTTCCTGGCTGGGAGTGTCTGGATCATCAGTCTGTATCTGTTTGTATTTAATGCTGCCCTGCAGCTTGCACAATTCATTGTCTGTCTTACCAAGTACCTTAGTTCTGAAGATTTAGTCTTGCTATCCTCTGTATTGTTGGGTGCTCTAAGTTGTCCATTGATCTCAAAACCTTTGGAGCTTAGTAGCAGTTCAATTGTCCTGTAATACTCCCTGGATTTGGAATATTGTGAAATATTGTGCTTGATCCTGTTAGTGTCAGCTATTCTATATACCTGCCCTAAAGGCTTCAACCTCTGCAGATTAAAGGCTCCCCATCACCCTATAGGGGGCTCACCGTCACAGCAACAAGGATGGTGAGCAGGGACAGTGCATGCATCAGTGACACAATTCCTTTAGTGTTCCTGCTGGAGAGCACTCTGCGGGGAATTATAGATGTGGCTTAGAGGCAGAGCAGCAGGAGGAAGAGGAGGCCTTCCCTAGCTCTCAAGGCCCCAGTCTTTACGCAGACATCATTCCTGCTGGTCCTCAGATCAGACAGGAGGAGGATGAAGAGGATGAGGAGGAGGAGGAATATTTAAGCAGTGGGGCATTGAAGGTGGGGATTCCTCAAGGGAGGGTTTTGTGTGCCCAGAAACACAAGGACTAGTACGTGGCTGGGAGGAGGAAGTGCACGATGGTGTCATCCTCATTGACCAGGAAGACTCGGAAGCTAATGCCACCTCCAACCTACGCTGCATGGGCTCCCTTATCCTGCAAAGCCTGCTAAAGGACCCCAGGATTCGTGCTATCAAGGAGAGGGATCATTACTGGTTGGCAACCCTTCTTGATTCACGATACAAGGGTAAAGTTGCAGAGCTCATCCTGCCTGCACAGAGGGAGCACAAGATGAAACAACTTGAGGACGCTCTAAAGCGACACTTGTGTAACACCTTTCCAGGCACTGGTAGGTTACCAAGTGATAACACAGGTGCTTCTGAGGCTGCGGATGCTCAGAGGAAGAGCAGTGATGACCGGGGCCACTTGACTGATGCCTTTTTAATTTTTTTAGTCCACGACGCCCTGGGAAGTCAAATGTAGGCACCCATTGCCAGCGTCTTCACCATATGGTGCAGGACTACCTAGGGGCAAGGGCAGACCTGGATACCTTTACAGCAGATGATCCACTGGCTTACTGGGTGAGTGTTGAGATCAGATCACTGGCCAGAACTTAGCCAATATGCTATGCAGCTACTAGTTTGCCCTTCATCCAGCATGCTTTCTGAAAGGACGTTCAGTGCCGCTGGAGGTTTTTTCACAGACAAGAAAGAGTGCATCTGTGAACCGACTCTGTAGACCGGCTGACATTTATAACAATGAATCAGTCCTGGATCAGCAGCCATCAATCCCCTGATGCTGATGTAACTGAATAGATCAGGAATCTCTTCTGCATTCCCAAAACCTCCACCACTGCACTCTTCCACAATACCACAAAGGGGTTACTTACGGTGTGAAGGCACTTGCTGCCACCAAAGGCACAATATTTGGGTGCACTGACGCCTGTACCAGATTCACATCATTTTAATATTGGACCGCAGGGTCCAACCGAGCACTCTTCCACAATACCACAGAGGGTTTACGGTGTGAAGGCGCTTGCTGCCACCAAAGGCACAATATTTGGGTGCACTGCCACTGGCGCCTATATTACCAGATTCATATCATTTTAACCCTTTCGCTGCGGTGGACGCGCTCAGCGCGTCCAACCGCATGTCACCTTCCACACATGTCCACACTTTGGGGTCAGCGTTCGGCCGAGTTCCGACCGATCGCTGGCCCCCCCGGTGCAGACTGACATCCTCGATGTCAGCCCAGCATCCGTAACCGCCGCCGGTGAAATTAGGTGTCATCGTGGCGGCGCGATGACACCTAATTCAGGCGCCCCCCCGCATGTGCGGAGGAGGCGCCTGAAAGGGAGGGGGCGAGGTCCTTCGGACCTCTCTCCCTCCCGATCGGCGGCGTTGCGGGCGTTAACCCAGGCACCATTTGGAAGGGCACAGCCTGCCCTTCCAAATGGTACCTGGCATTAACCCCTGGGGAGCCGGATCACGAATCGGTGCTGAAAAGCGCCGGTTCGTGATCCTTTCCCGGAGCTGGCCGACATCTTGGATGTCGGCCAAGCTTCCGGGAACTCCCCCTGAGGACTGGCGTCATTGTGCATAGCACGATGACGCCAGTCCTGGAGTTAACCCCTAGCTGCCACGGATCGGGAGATAGGGGGTTTATTGAAACCCCCTATCTCCCGATCCGTGGCAGCTAGGGGTTAAAGTTTGGTATCGTTGGATCGGCCAGAGCATGGCCGTTCCAACGATACCAAACATGAATGTGAAAAAAAATTGTAAAAAAAATTAAAAATAAAAAATAAATAAAAAAATATATTTTAAAAACAAATTATAAAAAAAAAAAAAATATTTCTTTTTCTTTCTTTTGGTTTGTTAATGCAGCAATATTGTTCCCATTTCAATTATAATGTGAACAATGATGCTGCACTAACGATTTTTGTATGCGGTGCGTTTGTTAAAAATCGTGTAATTTTCCCCAAAAAAAAAATGTAATGAGACCCCATCTCTAATTTTTTTAACAAGCGCACCCCATACAAAATACAACCGCAATTGCTCGCATGTTAAAATGTGAAAAAAACCACTTTACACATTGTAAATTATTGAAAAATCATATTTTATTGCATTTTTTGTTATAATATAGAGACAGGTCATGACGTATACATATAATAATGACATATTATGAATCTACTGAGTCTGACGGAAAGAACGATATATAATATGTCTGGTCATATACTAAAATAAGCCTTAAAAACACGTTTAAACATGATGCGCAAAACAGGTAAAAATGACCTCAGCACAGGGGCGGGAAAAGCCTCAGCAGCGAAAGGGTTAAAACAAAACGTTTTTAAAGGAACAGTGAGTTTTCCATGAAATAAAGGTTAAGAATAAAAACGAAAAATTCCTTCAAATATCGTGCCTAGGAGGTCCCCATAACCTGCCCGTGAAGTGGCGGATTTGTAGGATGTATAGAAACATTTAAAAACAAAGAAATAACGTTTAAAATGACGGTAAATGCTTTTCCTTTAATTTATTCATAAACAACTGCTTGGGGCGGCAGCCTGTATGAAAAGAGACGTTTTAGGACACGCAGAACAAGTTTAGTGATTTTTTTTGGGCTAAATTATTGTGAAACTTATGCAGGTTTTGGATGAAAGTAACAATAGGTGCTTTAAAATTGGGCCTTTAGTGTCGGCAACAGTGCCGTCACACCGTAACCCCTCTGTGATATTGTGGAAGAGTGCTGTGGTGGACCCTGTGGTCAAATATTAAAATGATATGAATCTGATATAGGCGTCAGTGCACCCAAATATTTAGCTTTTGGTGGCAGCAAGTGCCTTCACACCGTAACCCCTCTGTGGTATTGTGGAAGAGTGCAGTGGTGGAGGTTTTGGTAATGCAGAAGAGATCCCCGATTTATTCAGTTGCATCAGCAGCTATAACAAAACCGGGTCAGCAATGTTTAGGCACTTGTACTGCGCTACTGTATGTGGTGAGAATCGGCGCACACCAGTAGCAACAGGAAGCAAACAGAACAGGCAGGGAATACACACAGAGAATAGTCAAATGGCAGGCAAAGTCGGCAACAGATCGGGTCCTCAGAACAAGCAGGGTCAGTAACAAGTATACAAACTGATTCGGTAAACTAGCGATGCGGGAATAAAGGATGAGACACACTGAGCGTGTAGCGATGCACAGCGTAGCGAAGCAAACATTTTGCAGGCTTGACTTCACTCCGCTCTGCCTCGCAGCGTGTCTACACTGCATTACGTTTGCTTCTCACCACACTGGACAGGAATCCACTAACTAAATTAAAATGTACACAAAACCGTTTTATTGTCACAAACACATGTTATATAGGCAAAAAAAGTTTCTACTTAATAAAAGACATCAAAAATTACTGTTAATTTAATAGGAATAGTATAAAAATATAAAATAAAGTAACCCCTGATCATATATATTCTAGGGACATGGCGCTCTGTGTATAGAGAAGGGATGCATTGATACCACCAGGGCTGGCGCTAGTGTAAGGCGGCACAGGCGGCTGCCTTACTGTCCTGGTTTGCTGTCAGTGTGAGGTGCTGAAAAAATCTGTTTTTTAAAATAGCGGAAGCGGAGCATGAATGATCTTCAGATATCAACCAGGGGCCCAGCCGCGCACTCTCAAAGCGATGCAGTGTGTCTGCCTCAGCCCCACATTCTAAACATGAGCAGGCACACTGCATAATTTGGCCCCGCCCCCCTCACGTGACACGCATAGCCAGGGCACGCAGCAGCAGAAAAGCCTGGAGGACAAACCCCAAAGCTTAGGGTGCGGCCCTGCAGCAGAGTCAGCCTGCGCGCTTCCACTGTAATGTGAAGGAGGACTGGGCAGAGAGGCCGAAAGAAGATTTATAAAAGGTTTGAATAAAATGAGGGAGGGGAGGGGGGTGTGTGTAATGTTCTGCTCGGGGGTGTAATGTTTTGCTGGGAGGGGTAATGTTCTTCTGGGGTGTAATGTTCTGCTGGGGGGGTGTGTGTGTAATGTTCTGCTCAGGGGGTGCAGAGCAGTAGCGAGCTCCTTTTGCACCTGAGGCAACAACAGAAAATTGTGCCCCCCCAACATAATTTTAAAAATCAGAGTCCCCGACCAGTGGCGCAGTGCTAAGCCCCTGGATGCTCCCCGCTACCAGAAGCAGTGGATCGGACCACCCTTTGAACCCTACATATATAGTGCACACTTAGTACATGTACAAATACAGTACACACAGAATACATGCATGTATAGCAAAAGAACATATAGCATACTATACACCCCCCCAGAATAATATACACAGCACTGAGCCCCCAGACTATTTTCCCCAGTTCACATGGATATTATTGACCCCAGCTCATATGGGTATATATTGCCCCAGTTCACATGGATATGGCCCAGCTCATGGATAATGTCCCCCAGCTCTCATGGATAATGCCCCAGGTCTCATGGATATTGCCCCCAGCTCGCATGGATATTGCCCCCAGCTCTCATGGATATTGCCCCCCAGCTCTCATGGATATTGCCCCAAGCTCTCATGGATATTGCCCCTAGCTCTCATGGATAATGCCCCCAGCTCTCATGGATAATGCCCCAGCTCTCCTGGATAATGCGCCCCAGCTCTCCTGTATAATGCCCCCAGCTCTCATGGATAATGCCCCCAGCTCTCATGGATATGCCCCCCCCAGGTCTCATGGATATGCCCCCCCCAGGTCTCATGGATATGCCCCCCCCAGGTCTCATGGATATGCCCCCCCCAGGTCTCATGGATATGCCCCCCCAGGTCTCATGGATATGCCCCCCCAGGTCTCATGGATAGTGCCCCCCAGGTCTCATGGATAGTGCCCCCCAGGTCTCATGGATAGTGCCCCCCAGGTCTCATGGATAGTGTCCCCAGATAGTGCCCCCAGGTCTCATGGATAATGCCCCCCAGGTCTCATGGATATTGCCCCCCAGGTCTCATGGATATCGCCCCCCAGGTCTCATGGATATTGCCCCAGCTCACCTCTCCTTGCCGGCAGACGCTTGCTTCCTGCTTGAACGGCCGCTGACAGGAAGTGCAGCCGCTCGCACTTCCTGTCAGTGGCCGTTCAAGCAGGAAGCAAGCGGCCGCCGGCAATCATTTTGGGCTGGGCGCTTCACAGCTGTGAAGGGGTGCAGCCAGTGGCGTCACTAGGGTTGGTGTCACCCGGTGCGGTAACTTATGGTGTCACCCCCCCCCCCCCGAGTTTTACAGATTTTTTTTTTAACTACTCTTACTCCTAAATCAGTACTCCCATATAACACTGAATGCTCATACACACAGCACACATTACTGTGAGGTTTATTGCTGTGGAGCTCTCTCATATGCTCACACAACTTTTTGCCAACTGCCAGCAAGTACGTTGCCTGTTCGAAGGCAGTGAAAGCACACATGGATATTGTCACGGTTCCCGGATCCCACCACGCAGTACTTAACCCCCAACACTCCACAAAACCCAGAAGCTACCAACAGTGTAGCTGTGAATGATACCTATCTGTCTGGTCCTTAGAATTGGCCAGGTAAACTAGCTAGACAGAAAAGGGTTAACAATACGGAGAGGAGTCAGCCGAGCCAGAATCAGGAATACAGAGTTCAGAATGGTCAAATGGAATAGCCGGGTCAGTATCAGAGCAGTAGCGTAGTACAAGAAAATAGTCTAGGGCAACAGAAGGCAGAATGGTCAGAACACAAGCAGAGGTCAATAACAGGTTAAATCAATATAGCAGTCAGGTACAAGGAGCTCAGGTATGGATAACCACGATCTGGCAACTTCTGAAACTATACTGAGGGTTTTTAAAGACCTTCACCAGACCACGCCCCCCACTCAAGCCACACCTCATGCAATCACCTCCTTGCCTGTCTCCATTTAAACCGGGCAGTGGTCAGCGAGCAGCATCAGACTTGCTGTCCTCAAGCACACAGGTAGGGCTGGAAGCCCCCAACGTTACAGATATATATTGCCCCCAGCAGCTCTGGATATATAGTGCCCCCAGCAGCTCACCCATGGATATATATTGCCCCAGCTCACATATGGATATATATTGCCCCAGTTCACAGTTATATATTGCCCCCAGCAGCTCACCCATGGATATATATTGCCCCAGCTCACATATGGATATATTGCACCTCAGCTCACACATGGATATATTGCGCCTCAGCTCACACATGGATATATTGCCCAGACCAGCTCACACATGGATATATTGCCCAGACCAGCTCACATATGGATATTGCCCCAGCTCTCATGGATACTGCCCCAGCACACATGGATATGCCCCAGCTCCTCTCATGGATATACTGCCCCAGCTCCTCTCATGGATATACTGCCCCAGCTGCTCTCATGCATATACTGCGCCAGCTGCTCTCATTGATAATGCCCCAGCTGCTCTCATGGATTTGCCCCAGCTCATGGATATTGCCCCAGCTCATGGATATGCCCCAGCTCATGGATACTGCCCCAGCTCATGGATATACTGCCCCAGCTCATGGATATACTGCCCCAGCACATGGATATACTGCCCCAGCACATGGATATACTGCCCCAGCACATGGATATAATGCCCCAGCTCATGGATATACTGCCCCAGCAGCTCATGGATATGCCCCAGCAGCTCATGGATATGCCCCAGCTCCTCATGGATATGCCCCAGCTCCTCATGGATATGCCCCAGCTCCTCATGGATATGCCCCAGCTCATCATGGATTTGCCCCAGCTCATCATGGATTTGTCCCAGCTCATCATGGATATGCCCCAGCTCATCATGGATTTGCCCCAGCTCATCATGGATTTGCCCCAGCTCCTCATGGATATGCGCCAGCTCATCATGGATATGCCCCAGCTCATCATGGATATGCCCCAGCTCCTCATGGATATGCCCCAGCACCTCATGGATATGCCCCAGCACCTCATGGATTTGCCCCAGCTCCTCATGGATATGCCCCAGCACATGGATATTGCCCCAGCAGCTCATGGATTTGACCCAGCTCCTCATGGATTTGCCCCAGCTCCTCATGGATTTGCCCCAGCTCCTCATGGATTTCTGGAATGCCCCAGCACATGGAATGCCCCAACATCTCATGGATAATGGCCCCAGCTCACCTCCGCCAACCTTTTTCGCTCCCTCAGAGCGTCCGGCGGCGCGCAGCTTGGGCGCTCGCCTGGGGGAGCCACGTGACTAGCCGCGATTGGCTGGTGACGTGTTTCCTCCAGGCAAGCGCCGAAGCTGCATGCTTCGGACGCTCGCAGGGAGCGAAAAACGCGGTGGAGGGTGAGACACCCGCCCTTAGGGTGACGGTGTCACCCTAAAGGCGGGTGTCACCTGGTGCGGGCCGCACCCCCGCCCCACGTAGCAACGCCACTGGGTGCAGCCATGGCTCGAGACCTGCGAGAACGCAGGTTCCCGCAACCTGCGTTCCCGCAGGACTCGAGCCATGGCTGCGCCCCTTCACAGCTGTGCCCGAGGCAGGCGCCTCACTCACCTCGCCCTTCCTACTTCCCTGGGGGGGTGTAATGTTTTGCTGGGAGGTGTAATGTTCTGCTGGGGGTTTAATGCTCTGCTCGGGGGGGTGTAATGTTCTGCTGGGGAGGTATGTGTGTAATGTGCTGCTGGGGTGTGTGTAATGTTATGCTGGGTGTGTGTGTGTGTGTTTGTAATGTTCTGCTGGGGGGTCTGAGTAAACTGATATCATTACATTACTGTGAGTTTTATTGCTGTGGAGCTCTGTCATACGCTCATACACCCCGCACATTACTGTGAGTTTTATTGCTGTGGAGCTCTGTCATACGCTATATGAAATGAATTTAAGGGGGGAGGGGGTGAAAGTAATTAAAGGGGAGAAATGAATTAAGGAGGAGTGAATTGAATTAGAGGACGAGGACCCTGCTGCCAGTCTGTTTCTGGAGACCTGGAGTCAGACAGGGGACCACAGCACCAGAGTGAGAGTGGTAGGTAGCAGGATCACAGGGAAACACTGGGAGTGGCAGGCAGTTTGAAATATGTGGGTATATTGACACAGCAAGACCAAGGGGCACCACCAGGCCACATTGCAAATTTGTGCAGTGCCTGGTGCCCCTCCTATGCCACATTGCCAAAGGAGCGGACCGCACACTCTGTAGATTGGCCCTGTGGCACAAATAGGGCACCAGGCACAGCATAGATTGGCAATGCGTGAGGACACCAAACACTCCCGATTGGCATGGCATGGATTGGGTGGAGGGGGGCACCAAAACGCAACTTCACCTGAGTAAACAAAAATGCTTGCACGGGCCCTGGATACCACACACAGACATATACGTATATATCAACACGCAGACCTATATATATGTATATATCAACACGCAGATATATATATAATATATATATATATACACCCACCCACAGACCTCAGACCATATATACACACACGCACATGGGGGTGGCATTTTAAACAATCTCAACTAAATGCGCCCCCCTGTATATATTATTCTCTGCTCTTTTGGGTTCAACATTTCTTCTGGAGGGATCAGCCAAATGGGGAGGGGGGGCAATTAGTTGCCAAAATGTGTGTGTAATACAAGTCTGGATATATATATTTATAAGAATATATATATATATATATATATATATATATATATATATAGATAATATATATATCATACCTGCCCTTACCTTCCCCTATAAATTTGCTAAAAATATTACACACGAACAAAAAAAAAAAAACACTGCCTGAGACCCCGCGCAGCCCACATGCCACCCCCCTCTACCTGGCTGAATGTATCTAATATGTATAATTAAGTACATTCAGCCAGGTAGAGAAAGAAAAAAAAAAGTTATATGGTCCTGGGGACATTTAAAAATGTCCTCGGATTTTATTTTTTTAGGAATGTGTCGCCTTACCTTAGCCTGGTGGTCAGTGGGGGCTCCCTGGATCCTAGTTGTGGGGGCTGGGGGGGGGTCTGCCGTGGCCGCAGTGGCTCCCTCCCTGCGCTGCCTGTCTCTGCCACATGCACCCGGGCGGCTAGCCCGCAGAGTCGCAGCTCTGTCATCCGGCGGCCGCATGCTCCTCAAGGGGATCCTTGGGAGGCCCCTGCAGGCTGTCCTCTACAGTGCCTGATTAGAGGGCCGTGTCTGCCTGATGTTTTAGTAACAAGAATGTTTTATCCCATAGGCTTCAATGTTAAAAATATTCCCGTTTTAATTAAATATCTAATAAACCGTTGCTTATAATATTCTGCAGTAAAATGTCTCTTTATTTATAGATTTTTTTGTATTTTTTTAAGCATTTTTTATACTTTTTTCGGAAAAAAAAAGGTTTCGAACACGCGGAAATGTTCGAAGTTCGCAAACTGCGAACTCCGAACATATCGATCTGAACAGCTCATCCCTAGTTACGGTGTGAAGGCACTTGCTGCTACCTGATATGGAAATTTTGGACTTTGCTCACAAAGTCCCGGTGCACTAAAAGGTACACTTCAGTATTAAAGTGCGCCCACAACAAACAAATCCGTCGCTATAAAAAACACACTATATTCAGTTCATTCTGTTTAAGGGGTGAAGTACTTCTCTATCCCAGAAAGAGTCAGACACAATGCTGCTTCATGCTGGAGTCCATCTACCAAGAGAGCTCTTTGCCTCTGGACTCCTTAATTTATTAGACCAATAGGACAACACCCAGTGGGTGATGGCTTTACAACATAAACCAGTCAGCCCAGTAACTACATTTACATATCAAAAGGACAGGGGATGCACTAGGATGGCAAACTAGTCCACTGTACACACCTCATCCCTGTAAGGATGAGTCCTGTCCATTGTCCCGTCAGCCATGTGTGGCCGACCATCCCCCATCACTGTCAGTATGGACCCCATTCAACACTGCTCAGATTTGATCTGTATCTAGTGAAGATCAGTCTACTTGTTCTTATAGATTTGAGACATATCTGCAGAGATATTTCAGCTATTGTCAGCACACGGTACGAGTGTACAGACAAGGCAGGCATGTCTTAAAAGCAGGTATGTATCCAGAAAGGGATAACATAGCCGCAACAGAGATATAATACGTATCTCTTGTTATGCAGACTTCACTTCTCCAATGTGCATAGACATTGGGAGGTAAGAAGCCCAGCACATCGCACTTAGTGCTCACAAATCGCCAAATGCCCCCACACACAGAGAACACATCTCTAAACCCAAGAGAAGGTTTTCATACTGATGGTTTTGTCGCTGGTTCTGATTAAACCCAAGTACCCTCTGCTAGAGCGTTTCTCGGTTAAATCCGACACAGGGAGACAGATGACAACCTATAAAACACACACATCCTAGAATATAATGTCCACATAATAATATTTCCACAACACACCAAAGGCACAATATTTGGGTGCACTACCACTGACGCCTATACCAGATTCATATCATTTTAATATTGGACCGCAGGGTCCAACCTTGCACTCTTCCACAATACCACAGAGGGGTTACGGTGTGACGGCACTGTTGCTGACACTAAAGGCCCAATTTTAAAGCACCTATTGTTACTTTCATCCAAAGCCTGCATAAGTTTCACCATAATTTAGCCAAAAAATCATTAAACTTGTTCCGCGTGTCCTAAAATGTCTCTTCCTTTCATACAGGCTGCCGCCCCAAGCGGGTTTATTCTTAACCTTTAGTTCATGGAAAACTCACTGTTCCTTTAAAAACGTTTTTTTTAAAAACTTTTTGTCCTTGTTTCCTGTCCCCCAGGGTACTACCTGGACCCCCATACACCATTTATGGTAAATATCTTGCATATATGCCCTCTTGGAGGGCACTCTAAAATTCGATCTTTCGAGTCCCATTGACTTGCACTGAGTTCGGTTCGTGTTCGAGTTCGAACTCGAACTTTTGAAATTGTTCGAGTTCTAATTCGAACCAAACACCGGGGTGTTCGGCTCATCCCTAGTCATCACGCTTGTGTGCTAGAGATGTGCAATTTTTTTGTTCTGAATCGAAATTCGGACGAAATTCACCATTTTCGTATTTTGGGAGCATTTCCGAAAACTAGATATTGACCATCCAAAATTTCGGCACTATTCAGTAGACATGTGCACAGCACAAAATTTCGTTTTGAACTAATGGATTAGTCCTAAAATGCAATTTATTTAGTTGCTAAAGAAATTCGTTTTCAGTTCTTTAGTATGAAAACTAATTTCATTCATCCGAAAACCAGTGGATACAATTACTATTGTAGTGGTTCCTCAGAGGGCTGAGATCGCTGCTTGTTACAGTATCTCTCACTCTCAGCACAATGTGGGCCATATTACATAGTTGGTGCCAACTTAACCAGAGCTGTTGTAAACTTCCCAGAGCCATTATAGCCTATGGAGGTTTTCAGTTTACAACAGCTCTGGTTAAGTTAGCACCAACATTGTAATACTGCCCCGTGTCAGGCAAAGCTGTTGCAGTAACTGACTGCTGCTCATCACAGTGCTCAGAGTTTCAGTAAAACGAGTAAATAATATTTTTATATATAAGAGGTTAGAACAATATTATTTCCTTGTTTTACTGAAACTCTGAGCGCTGTTACAGTCAGTTACTGTAACAGCTGAGCCTGATACATTCACGGTTACTCAGATAGAAAATAGCCGACTTGGAAAGTGAGATGAAAGGGTGAATTCTTCTGGTTTGGCTATTTTGACCTAGAATTTTTCATTCTCCAGTCATTCTCCTGCTTTTCACGCTCTCTGAATAACCCTGATTGTACTGAGAGATAATTTAAGAAGCAGCCGATCTCAGCGCTCACAGCCACTGGATTTAAAGGGCTAAAAAAAAAAGGCTCCTCTCTGTATAATGTTTAGAACATCCTCCTGCATTAATTAATACCCCTCTCTGTATAATGTATACAACATCCACCTGCATTAATTAATACCCCTCTCTGTATAATATATAGAACATCCTCCTGAATTAATTAATGTCCCTCTCTGTATAGAACATCCTCCTCAATTTATACCTTTCTCTGTATAATGTATAGAACATCCTACTGCATTGGCATGTGGAGGGTGCAGAACTTCGGATGTTGCGATGTTGCGCTCTTCATTGCTGGTCTCCTTCACTCATCAATGTAATATCACAAAAAGGACTGAAACTAAAATGTAGTGCATTTTATTTTAGTTTCTTTCGTTTTTTGTACTGAGCAGTTTCGTTTCTCTTGAGTCATATGAAAACTAAATTATCCCAAAATTCGGACTAAATCGTTTTAGTACTAAAACGAATGCACATGTCTACTATTCAGATCATTTCGGCGATTTGGATCATTTCAGGTGATTCGGATCAGTTGGTTTTTCATTTTTTATTAATTAGGTTTTTTTAATTGGATATTTAAGAATAGGAAGTATATTACTATCAATAGATGAAAGTTTATTTACTTATTTATTTGTTTAATATTTTTTAGGCATTTTTTGGGTGAAAGTTTAGGTTTCCTAGCATTTTTTAAAGAAACAAGGCTTTTTAACCCATAGGTTTCAATCCAGCATATGAATCCACACTGCTGGGAAGCACCTCTCTGCGGTATAATTAATGCAGCATATGAATCCGCACACTACTGGGAAGCACCTCTCTGCAGTATAATTAATGCAGCATATGAATCCACACACTGCTGGGAAGCACCTTTCTGCAGTATAATTAATGCAGCATATGAATCCACACACTGCTGGAAACCGCCTCTCTGCAGTATAATTAATGCAGCATATGAATCCACACACTGCTGGGAAGCGCCTCTCTGCAGTATAATTAATGCAGCATATGAATCCACACACTGCTGGGAAGCACCTCTCTGTAGTATAATTAATGCAGCATATGAATCCACACACTGCTGGAAACCGCCTCTCTGCAGTATAATTAATGCAGCATATGAATCCACACACTGCTGGAAACCGCCTCTCTGCAGTATAATTAATGCAGCATATGAATCCACACACTGCTGGGAAGCGCCTCTCTGCAGTATAATTAATGCAGCATATGAATCCACACACTGCTGGGAAGCACCTTTCTGCGGTATAATTAATGCAGCATATGAATCCACACACTGCTGGGAAGCGCCTCTCTGTAGTATAATTAATGCAGCATATGAATCCACACACTGCCGGGAAGCACCTCTCTGCAGTATAATTAATGCAGCATATGAATCCACACACTGCTGGGAAGCGCCTCTCTGCAGTATAATTAATGCAGCATATGAATCCACACACTGCTGGAAGCGCCTCTCTGCAGTATAATTATGCAGCATATGAATCCACACACTGCTGGAAGCGCCTCTCTGCAGTATAATTAATGCAGCATAGGAATCCACACACTGCTGGGAAGCGCCTCTCTGCAGTAGAATTAATGCAGCATATGAATCCACACACTGCTGGGAAGCGCCTCTCTGCAGTATAATTAATGCAGCATATGAATCTACACACTGCTGGGAAGCTCCTCTCTGCGGTATAATTAATGCAGCATATGAATCCACACACTGCTGGGAAGCGCCTCTCTGCGGTATAATTAATGCAGCATATGAATCCACACACTGCTGGGAAGCGCCTCTCTGCAGTATAATTAATGCAGCATATGAATCCACACACTGCTGGGAAGCTCCTCTCTGCGGTATAATTAATGCAGCATATGAATCCACACACTGCTGGGAAGCACCTCTCTGCAGTATAATTAATGTAGCATATGAATCCACACACTGCTGGGAAGCACCTCTCTGCAGTATAATTAATGCAGCATAGGAATCCACACACTGCTGGGAAGCGCCTCTCTGCAGTAGAATTAATGCAGCATATGAATCCACACACTGCTGGGAAGCGCCTCTCTGCAGTATAATTAATGCAGCATATGAATCCACACACTGCTGGGAAGCTCCTCTCTGCGTATAATTAATGCAGCATATGAATCCACACACTGCTGGGAAGCGCCTCTCTGCGGTATAATTAATGCAGCATATGAATCCACACACTGCTGGGAAGCTCCTCTCTGCGGTATAATTAATGCAGCATATGAATCCACACACTGCTGGGAAGCACCTCTCTGCAGTATAATTAATGCAGCATATGAATCCACACACTGCGGGGAAGCACCTCTCTGCAGTATAATTAATGCAGCATATGAATCTGAACACTGCGGGGCAGAACCTCTCTGCAGATCGATTCATTTATTTGGATTTTTAGGAGTTATAATTAAAGCAACATAGGAATCCACACACTGCTGGGAACATCAACTGGCCGTCGCTGGAATCCAGACGCACCCTTCACCTTTCCAACCTTGTGTTTAAGAGCTTTTCTGGTAAGCTGCCACCCTACCTGAATAGACTGCTTCCCCCTGCAGCTCCCTCATCCTATAACCTCCAATCCAGGACCTGCACCTTACTTACAATACCACAATACAAAAAGAAAGTGTCTTGATCCTCATTTTCCTACAGAGCACCGCAATTATCGAATAACCTTCCAGACGCCATCATATCTTCCCCCAGTCTTAAGTCACTCAAGAGATCTCTATTAACATACCTCAATACAGAATGCACCTGTAAACATGTAACACAGTGACTATATACAGAATGCGCCTGTAAACATGTAACAGTGACTATATACAGAATGCACCTGTAAACATGTAACACAGTGTCTATATACAGAATGTGCCTGTAAACATGTAACACAGTGACTCTATACAGAATGTGCCTGTAAACATGTAACATAGTGAATATATTTATTTTCTGTTAATATGTATATTTGTGCTGTTTTTTTAATATCTTGCATTTTGTTACTTTGTATTTCTGTAACGACTAACAATTCAATGTTCTTGAACCCAGGACATACTTGAAAATTAGAGAAATCTCAATGTATCTTTTCTGGTAAAATCGTTTATAAATAAATAAAATAAATAAATGTCAGCAACCTCCAGGTGCAGTCGGCGATCCAGCGCCGATTGGATCGCGGGTCAGAAACTAAGGGGTTAAGGAGAGGTATCCCTGGAAAGGTTACAGTGTGATCCCCTGGCGTAGAGAGAGGGGAGAGGGGGCACGTGCCCCGGGTGCCTGTCAGAGGGGGCACTGCAAGCAGGGATGGACTGACCCGAGCACTGGGAGGGAATGTGCTTTCACATCTTCCCAGCATCTGCACTCAGCTTCCGGGTGGTCTGTGTCACGTTTGCATGAGCACTCTCCATCCACACGTCTGGACCAGAGCAGGAAGCAGGCAGCCAGGCCAGGTAATTATTTCCTTATCCATTTTTTTTATAACCACATCCAATTTTTTTTATTTCCGCACATACCCCTAATTCTATTTTTTCCACCTCACTAATTCTATGAATTGTTTCCACATCCTGGCTTGCGTGGACTATTTCCCTAAAAAGGGAAATATCTCCTTAATTGATGTACCCCATATTCGCATGGGCCGCTTACCCGCTGCATCTGTGCTTGAACGTGTCTCTCATGCTCTCAGCTGCGCCCCAAGATCGTGTAATGAGAGGCACGTTTAAGCACAGATACAGGCATCCAGGAGGGTACACTGCCTATACGAATATGGGGTAAATCAACTAACCGGTTATTTCTGAATTAGCCCAGGCCCGGACTGGGTCAAAAAATAGGCCTGGGCATTTTGGATTGATCAGTCCACTTTTTTTTTTTCTTTTCTTCTATGCTCAACACCGCATGCATCCATGAGTTTTATTGCCGTGCAGCTCTTTGATACGTTCATACACACCGCACATTATTGTGAGTTTTATTGCTGTGAAGTTCTGTGATACAATCAAACACACCGCATATTACTGAGTTTTATTGCTGTGGTGCTCTGATACACTCATGCACACTACGCATTATGCTCGTATCAGAGCACCACAGCAGTATACCTCACAGCAATGAGCAGTGTGTAGGAGTGAGAGTTATATTGCTGTGGAGCTCAGTGATACAGTAATGTGCAGTGCTTAGGAGTGTATTACAGAGCACCAGAGCAATAAAACTCACAGTAATGTACAGTGCTTAGGAGTGTATCACTGAGCTCCACAGCAATATAACTCACAGTAATGTGCGGTGTGTTGTGTATGAGCATGAGTTTTATTACTATGGAGCTCTGTGATATGCTCACACACGACACATTACTGTGAGTTTTATTGCGTGCTTTGATACACTCATACACACTACACATTATGCTCATACACACTGCACATTACTGTGAGTTTATTACTGTGGAGCACTGTGATATGCTCCTACACACTGCACTTTTCTGAATCACTGAGCTCCACAGTAATAAAACTCACAGTAATGTGCCATGTGTAATGAGCGTATCACTGAATCCACAGCAATAAAACTTACGCTCAATACACACGGCACATTACTGTGAGTTTTATTACTGTGGAGCTCAGAGATACACTCATACACACTGCACATTACTGTATCTCTGAGCTCCACAGTAATAAAACTCACAGTAATGTGCCGTGTGTATGAGTGCGAGTTTTATTACTGTGTGGAGCTCATTGATACATTAATTTTGAATGAACTGAAAACCCTATATATTCTGGAATGCGCCATGTGACTGGGCCTTGGTCCACTTGGGGTTCACAGAAGTGAGGATTTTTGCCGGTGTTCTTCCAAGCTCCAGCCCCAGGAGTCACATATGTTAGCTTACCGACATGTGAGTAGGGTCTGTGTTTTACACTTTTTATTTTCTTGCTCTTTATGTGTGTAAAGTGTTAAACTATCATATCCATTTTTCTGTAACCCTAAATGCACAGTGATATATATATATAACTTTTTATATCATAAATAAATATACAATTTATTAAGCTCTGCTTCTGACGGATATTCGATCCACGCTAACTGAAGGACTGGATTATCATAGAGATTTACTTTTAGTTTTAAACTCAAGTCTATTTACTAAACTGTTGGTTGTGGTGGGGTGTCAGACCAGAGTTTCAATCCGTCTCTGGGTCCAGCAGTAAGCCTCTTGAATAAAAAGGTCGGTTTGTGGTGGCAGTGTAACGAATAGAATAAGAAAAGTGGGTACAGGGATTGTGGGAAACGTAGTCGGTACTCCAGAGAGCCGTAGCTAGCTCCTTTTGCACCCGAGGCAAGAATAGAAACGTGTGCCCCCCCCCCTGTTCTGGCTAGACACTGGTGTGGCTCACCGTGCCTGCTACTCTTGCTGGCGTCTCTTGCTAGCATTTGTATTGTAGGCATGTGGTGGTGGTTGGCTCCAGGGCAGTGTGGCTGAGTGTGCTGGGCTCCAGAGAAGTTTGGCTGATGTCTGTGGTGGGGCTTCAGGCAGGGCCGGACTGGGTTTAACCACTTCCCTGCTATGGACGCGCTCAGCGCGTCCAACCGCATGTCACCTTCCATGCGGCAGACGCGCTGAGAGCGTCCACACTTTGGGGTCAGCGTTCGGCCGAGTTCCGGCCAATCGCTGGCCCCCCCGGTGCGGGCTGACATCCTCGATGTCAGCCCAGGATCCGTAACCGCCGCTGGTGAAATTAGGTGTCATCGCGATGACACCTAATTCAGGCGCCCCCCGCATGTGCGGAGGAGGCGCCTGAAAGGGAGGGGGGGAGGTCCTTCGAACCTCTCTCCCTCCCGATCGGCGGCGTTGCAGGGGTTAACCCAGGCACCATTTGGAAGGGCACAGCCTGCCCTTCCAAATGGTACCTGGCATTAACCCCTGGGGAGCCGGATCACGAATCGGCGCTGAAAAGCGCCGGTTCGTGATCCTTTCCCGGAGCTGGCCGACATCTTGGATGTCGGCCAAGCTTCCGGGAACTCCCCCTGAGGACTGGCGTCATCGTGCATACCAGCTGAAGAAGCTCTGAGGAGCGAAACGCGTTCTGGTAATATAATTTATGTATTAATAAATTTGTTTTTATTTTAACCACTGCTGCTTCCTGTAACGTGATTTAGAGAAGGTTTTGGAATTACCTTAATATTCCCATGCGACATCTTGGAGCCAATGCGGCTCATTAACATGTGAGTGTAACCATATATAAGTACCAACTTTACCATTACATTTAAACGATATTGCACTAGGTAGTGCGTTTGTATTTTTTTGATCCACTGCAGGGGAAAGCGATTGAAGAACCTTGTTGCGGGTATATGGGCACCTGAATATCCTTTGAAGACCATAATCGTTATCCATCCTAGAGCCAAGGTTGGGCTCAACAGAATGTGAGTAGGACTACAACCGCTTTGCTTTCCTTTTATGGTGAATTGACATACTGCGCTATCTTGCCTCCTCTTCTTTGCAGCAATTTCTTCTTATCTGGAATAGGAGTTTCTTCTGAACGGATTAGAAGACGTTTATTGGACATGTGTAATGATTGACCGTACATCCAGTTCGCTGGCGCTCCATTGACTATCCACAATATATGTTTCCAGGTTTTTAGGAGAACCCCCACATTCAATGTGTAGCGTGTACGTTTAATCCTTCTTCCTGAAGGCGCTTCACTGTTTCTTTCTTTCAGAGGAAAAAAGGGGACAGAGGGAGCAAGTGCAAAGGGGAGAGAGGAAAAGGGGACAGGGGAAAAGGGAGAAAAGGGGAGAGGGGCAAAGGGGAGAGGGAGAAAAGGGGACAGAGGGAGAAGGGGCAAAGGGAGAGGGAGAAAATGGGACAGAAGGGGAAGAGAGAAAAGGGGACAGAGGGGGAAAGGGAGAGAGAGGGGCAAAAGGGGACAGAGGGAGCAAGTGAAAAGGTGAGAGGGGAAAAGGGGGAGAGAAACGGGGACAGAGGGGACAAGGGGGCAGAGGGGGAAAAGGGAGAGAGGGGGCAAAGGGAGGAATGGATTGAGAGCAGCTGCTCTCACAACTCACCTAGGAGTCTCCCTGCTGCTGCCTCTCCCAATGAGTGTGTTTGTGACCCCGAACTTCCTGTAAGCAGGAGCAGGTGGCTGATTGGAGGAGGAGGCGGAGACAAGTGGAAGGAAGAGAGGTCACCAGGGATCCACTTCCACACTGTCAGCGGAGAGTCTCTCAATCGCTCGCCTGCGTGCAAGTGAGCATTGAAAAAGCCACAGCCCACACGCAGCCCAGCAACCCAAATATTAAGAAAGGCCAGGCTGGCTTCAGGCCAGGCAGTGGCTGAGTGTGCTGGGCTTTCTGGCGCTACTCAGTCTGTCCCCTCGTGTCGCGGCTCTGCCCCTAAAGTCTACTCTAGTGATTAATGCTCATTAAGCAGGCTGTGACACGTGCAGGCGGCGCTCCCCACGTGGTTGCAGTCATGTGACTGTAACGCGACGACATCACGTGTGGCTGCACCTCCGCACTTTGAGCTGTTCAGTGCAGCTAGGAGGGGACCTCCGCTCCGGCAGTCAGAGAGAGAGAGGTGATCATCGCCATTTGCATTATTACTAAGAGCGAGTGATCACCCCTGCCTGCGCCCCCTTGTGTCTGTGCCTGAGGCGAGTGCCTCACTCGCCTCACCCTCCCTATGGCCCTAGTTCTCCGGGTCGAGAGAAGATGGATACTGCGTTGCAATCCTGTGATCATTTCATCACGTTTGAGTGCGTGTCGCGAGCGAAGGCGTGTGCGGGGGATTGTTGGCCGCGTAGTCATTATTTGGGTCTAGGATAGACAGATATTGATTTGCTTAACCCTGCTTCCTTCGTCGCGGCGCATGTTTTTTCGTGACAGGGTTAATAGCAGTTTAATGTGGGGATGGGACCTTAATTAGGATAAGGTTAATAGCAGTTTAATGTGGGGATAGGACCTTAGAATAGGGTTAAAAGCAGTTTAATGGGGGGGGGGAATGGGACCTTAGTTAGGATAGGGTTAAAAGCATTTTAATGTGGGGTGACTCTTTACTGCAGAATATTATAAGCAATGGTTTATTAGATATTGAATTAAAACGGGAATAATTTTAACATTGAAGAATATAGGATAAAACATTCTTGTTGCTAAAAGTTCAGGCAGATGAGACCCTCTAATCAGGCACTGTAGAGGGCAGCCCACCTTGAGCCTCCCTCCCAAGGACCCCTTGAGGAGCATGCGGCTGCAGGATGACAGAGCTGCGACTGTGTGGGCTGGCCAGCCGGGTGCTTGTGGCAGAGAGGTGGCGCAGGGACACCAGGGAGGGAGCCAAGGCAGACCCCCCTTCCCCCACAGCCAGGATCCAGGGAGCCCCCACTGACCACCAGGCTAAGGTAAGGCGACACATTTTTAAAAAAAATAAAATCCGAGGACATTTTTAAATGTCCCCAGCAACATAAAATATTATTTTTTTTTCTTTCTAATACTCACCTGATTCCTGGATCCACAAACTGTAGAGGTGC
Source organism: Leptobrachium leishanense (assembly GCA_009667805.1). Classification (NCBI taxonomy): domain Eukaryota; kingdom Metazoa; phylum Chordata; class Amphibia; order Anura; family Megophryidae; genus Leptobrachium; species Leptobrachium leishanense. The sequence goes on along the minus strand of RXON01000309.1, from coordinate 13,860 downwards.
TGCCCAGCAGTGTGCGGAATCACATGCTGCATTAATTATACTGTAAGGCTGGGTTCACACCTGCGTTTTTTTTACGTGCGCAATACGCATGTTTTTTAACACGCGTATCGCGCAAACGTAAAAAACATGCGAACGCGCATTGCAGCGCGTTCAAGGCCATAGACTGCAGAGTGAACGTGCTGCAATACGCCCCAAAGAAGCTGCTGTACTTCTTTGGGTGTAGGACGTTTTACAGCGCGTTCCTGCGCGCTGTAAAACGCCCAGGTATGAACGGGTCCCATAGCAAATAATGGGATTTCCCTGTTTATGCGTTTTACAGCTTGCAGGAACACGCTGGTGTAAACCGGGCCTTAAGGTGCTGCCCGGCAGTGTGAGGATTCATATGCTGCATTAATTCTTCTTATTACAAATTTGGTTACTTAACCCGTTTACGTTTGGATTGTAATATTGTGACATCCAGGGCCCCGGGTGGCGATCGGGGGGGGGGGGGGGATGGACGCATGGTGCCGCCAGCTGGCCAAATGCCAGGAGCTCCGGCAGCACCCGGCGCAGCTGTGAGTGGGGGCAGGGTGCGGTGTGATGACGCAGAGCCGCCGGGACTGGTGTGCACCAATTCTCACCATATACAGTAGCGCAGTACTAGTGCCTAAACGTTGTTGAGCTGATTTTTTATAACAACTACTCTCGCTTTGTGCCCCTGTCTGGTGTATTCCGCTGCTTGTTACTGCTGGTGCGCTTCCATCCTGCCATACACATATAGCGCAGTAATATTTGGGTGCACTGCCACTGACGCGTGTACCAGATTCATATCATTTTAATATTTGATGGCAGGGTCCACCCCTGCACTCTTCTACAATACTACAGAGGGGTTACGGTGTGACGGCACTGTTGCCGACACTAAAGGCCCAATTTTAAAGCACCTATTGTTACTTTCATCCAAAGCCTGCATAAGTTTCACCATAATTTTGCCCAAAAAAATCACTAAATTTGTTCTGCGTGTCCTAAAACGTCTCCTCTTTTCATACAGGCTGCCGCCCCAAGCAGTTGTTTATGAATAGATTAAAGGACAACCATTTACCGTCATTTGAAATGTCATTTTTTTGTTTTTGAGTGTTTCTATACATCCTAGAAATCCGCCACTTCACGGGCAGGTTATGGGGACCTCCTAGGCACGATATTTGAAGGAATTTTTCGTTTTTATTTTTAACCTTTATTTCATGTTAAACTCACTGTCCCTTTAAAAAGTTTTCTAAAAAACTTTTTGTCCTTGTTTCCTGTCCCCCTGCTAGCTGAAAACAGTTGGGAGATATTGAGGTTCAAAGGAACCCCTATCTTTCCTTAGGAGTAAATGAGGAAGTTCCCCACACGTCCTCAGCAGTGAAAGGGTTAATGTGAGGATGGGACCTTAGTTAGGATAGGGTTAATAAAAGTTTAATGTGGGGCTGGGACCTTAGTTAGGATAGGGTTAATAACAGTTTAATGTGGGGATGGGACCATAGTTAGGATAGGGTTAATAGCAGTTTAATGGGGGTGTGAGACCTTAGGCTAGGGTCAGACGAGCGTGATTTCTACGGACTGTGCGTCCGTGCAGTACGGACGTACGTCAGTACGGAAGACACAGTAGTGGTCTCACAGTCCGTTTATTCACTGACGTATATATTGACGGATGTAGGAGGGAAAATAAATAAAAAAGCAAAACCATTTTGTCCGTGAAAAATGCTGGACGTATAAATACAGTCCGTCTGACCACGTTCCATCACTCACACATAAACCTATGCGGACGTTGCGGACGCAGCGCACTTTGTGTGGCCGTTCTAGTGGTTGTACGTTCTTGCCTGCCTTGCGTCCGTTTGCCGCGGCTGTTGTGCGTCCGCAGTTCAGTGCGGACGTACTTCGTGTGTCGGGCTCCAATGGACTTTCTTTCATGCTATCACAGACGTACTTTTAGGCGCAATCACGGACGTGAACACTACGCTCGTCTGACCCCAGCCTTAGTTAGGATAGGGTTAAAAGCAATTTAATGTGACGATGGGACCTTAGTTAGGATAGGGTTAATAGCAGTTTAATGTGAGGATGGGACCTTAGTTAGGATAGGGTTAAAAGCAATATTTTATCGTGTGCGCACGCAGGTTACAAGGTATATACTATTTTTACTTCCTTTTAGTGATGTGGCTTTAGTCTTCGCGCACGTTTGAGAACATTCTCTGCACCCGGGTCGACGGTCTCGCAGCCTCTCGGTTATTCCTGAGGTTGATTCTGTGGGTGCGATGTCTCGCAGGTGTACGGTGAGTAACACTAAGGGGTCTCAGTCTGGGCTATAACTGCTTTAAAGCAGGGGGTCTCAAGCTCTGCCACCCCCCCCCCAGATCATTCTGAACTACAATTCCTATGATCCTCTGGCCATTTAATGCATTCGAAGAATTCTGTGAACCGTTGGCAATAACCCTGGGGGGGGGGCAGATTTAGTGATCCCCGCTTTAAAACCCCCGGTTTGAGTAATAGTCTCCTCTCCAGAAACACGTGTCGCGGTGTCGCGCTGTCACTGCTGTGACATGAAACATTAACCTGTAAACACTGGATTAATTAATATGTAATACAGAAGATTTTCTCCAGCACTTTATGACCGGCTCTCGCTGCGGGTGTGTCAGGCGCTTTCTCTGCGATCCTAAACTTTGTTCCCCATAGAAATGTGATTAATGTCTCTTTGTGTCCATTTTATTTTATGTTCCCTGGAGGAAAAGTATTCTCTTCTGTCCGTCTGCGGCTCTGTCTGGGCCAGGGTAGCGTCTGACATACTTTGCACACAGTGCGTATATATATATATTCCCTGTATTACTGTCAGATAATGCACCATTTCACCCAGAAAATTGTTGCAATTACAAACGTTTCGGCTTCTCATGTCTATTTCTTAGGCTAGGGTCAGACTAACGCATTTTCGCGTTGTCCGTGTAAAAGTGCGTTCGAACGAATGGACGTATTTTTTCACGGAATACGCGATAGCGGTCATACTATGCACATTTTCGTCCGTGATTTTGTACGGATCATCAATAAAACCCTTTTTGTGTCTGGACGTTATGTAGGCCGGACATTAGCAGCGTCTGACGTCTCCTAATCACGCACACACGCCTCTAGCGGACGCAGCGCACTCTGTACGTCAGTACTAGCGGTTTCACGTTCTCGAAAAAATGCGTTCGTTTGCCACTTGCGTTGCGCAGCCGGACTTTCGTGCGGCCGTTCTTCATATGCTGCCCGGCATTGGACGCTATTTGCTGCTAGCACGGCCGTGATTTAGTGCGGCTAAACGCACGTTAATATTGCGTTAGTCTGACCCTAGCCTTAGGCCATCATCAGACGAACGCAGTCATCGCGTCCGTCGTAGCATTGATTTGTGATCAATAGAGACCCACACATGAAGTGCACACACACCACACAGGTGGCAATGGACGCCATTTAGGCCTCGACGTAAAAGCGCTATGACGGACGCCCAGAGTGCGCAGCGGCCTGTGTGTGTGATGACGCAACGTCAGACGCAGCACATGTTTTGCTGTTTCAGGCACTGGATGTCCTGACTGTGTGCACAGAATTATGAAATCTGAAGACTAGCAAAGAAATCTGGGATGAGCCCCAGGTGGGCGGCTGGCAAAGGTGAGCGGCTGGCATAGGTGAGCAGCTGGCAGGAACAGGCCGCCGCCTGGCCAAGGAGAGCTTCAGACTGCCGCCTGGTCTAGCCGAGCCTGAGGCTCAGACAACTGGCCAGCTGAGCCATCGACCCATTGAGATCCTCTCGATAGTCCCTATGGCCAGTACATGCTTTGAGGTATAAGAAACTCATTGATGGTTACAGGAAGCCATTGAGGGGGGGATTATTGGCCTTGACTGTATATACTAACGTGTCACCAAATATAACACACATCTAATTTCTAAAAACAATGTGTATTTCTTGATACAAAGTAACATATACTATATAAATCTGTTCAGATTGAAAATGCTGGTACAGAGAGATGGGGGAGGGGCGCAGTATCTGTGTATGATGAAATCGCTGTCCATGCAAGTCGTCCAATAGTATTTGAACACGTCGGCTCTACCTGATACCGTTTATTCTGTTTATTCTGTACACCGAGAGCTGTTTCTTAAACTAAACCACATGTTCGTATCACATCATACCTTAAAAAGTATATATATATAACTATGAGCACGATAAATGAAACATTCTTCAGGTCCCTTTAATATTCTGTTATTTTCTGCCCCACCCTCTGTATTTTTCACTCTGTATATCGGCCTCTTATCCCTCACCATTTGCTCCGCTTTTCTCAGTTTTATGTTAAATCATTATATTCTGTAATGTTAATTTATTCAATAATAACGCCAGGCATTGTGCTCTATCCTTATCCCGCGTGCAAAGTGATGTTTATGCTGTGCCACTATGCCCCCCCAAGCACATGTAAAGGCGCACACAATCCTCTGCAAGCGGCCACATGGTCGGTCGCCACACAGGGCCACTTCAACTATGGCAGAGTTTCATAAACTATTTTTTTGTGCCCCTTATATGCTCCTCTTTAGTTGTGTTTGGTGTGTTGGGGCAGGGTGTACCCGGTGTACCCGCCTTTGGCTTTACACTGCTTACAGATACTAGTATTTATAAAGTGCCAACAAATTCCGTAGAGCCAGGGCTGGACTGGGACGAAGAAAAAATCAGCCCTGGACTGGCCCCCTCCGGATATGCAAACACGCAGGGCCGGGTTTAAGGCTAGGGTCAATCAAAATAATAAATCGGCCAACTACCTTAGATATTCGAGTATAACGCGACCCGAGTATAACGCGACCCGAGTATAACGCGACCCGAGTATAACGCGAGGGGTAGAGATTCATTATGGAAATAAGAATATTACTCAAGACTCGAATATAACGCTAGGAGCAAAATTATGAAAGTATAAATTTTCCAAAACACGACAAAAGTCTGTTAAGTTACTGTTGTTTTATGTTTTCATTTCATGTTCATTCCACCCCACTTTCACCCTCGTTCCTCCAATGGTTGTTAGAGAGCAGGGTGCAGAGTGAGAGGTAATGCTTTATCGTGGCTTTTTTAGAATGGTGATAGATGTAATGGAGTGTTTTGATTGCTTGGAATATATTTCTTTTATGATAAAGTTCTGCACATGAAACTAAATAAATAAAATCCCTAAGCACAGGTACGGCATAAGGACACATTCTTTAGATTTAATTATTGCAATTGCATTTAATAAGATTATATATATATTTATAATGTTAGGAACCTATGCATATACTCATGCACTACAAAAAGACACATTTTGAAATTGATAAAAGCTTGCTTTACCTTGAAAAATTAATATTGTGTATATGATAAATTTGATAAATTGTGACATACAGAAATTATTTATTAAAGGGGTTAATGTTACTGTTTTTTATTGCAAAGGTTAATGTAGGTTTTTGTATTGAAGGGTTAATTGAGGGCTGAATAGTATTGGAGAGGTTTTGTACAGGGGTACTTGAGGGCTGCAGTCATTAAGGGTTAATGGTTAAAGTCAGGGCTGCAGGGTTAAATTGGGATTCCAGAGCGCGCACATGTCAGACAAGTGTCAGGAAGCCATCAGATCTTCACTCCGTCGCAGCTGTCCCGTGTATAACGCGACCCCTACAGTTTTAAACTTGATTTATTGCTCAAAAAGCTTGCGGTATACACGAGTATCTCTACGGTAATCCGGTAATCGATTATGAGGATAACAGTTGCAGCTCTAATTCTGATACCCCCCCCATTATTTTACCTGCAGTATTGTGGGGCTCTGCTGAAAGTGTGTGTGTGTGTGACAGTGTGTGACAGTGTGTGACATCTGGGGCTGCCAGATCGGCCATCTTTTTCTGGACGCATAAAGTAGTTATGCTGATGGGCAGTGCATGAAAAATGCCACCCTGCAGCATGTATAATCCATATGCCACAGGTAAGAGTAATCCCAGGTGACCTGTCTTGATTTCCCTCCTGCAGCATATGAATTATACATTTGAGGGGCAGCACTTTTCCCTGTGCTCCCCTCTGCATGAAATAGTAGTTTCCAGAAAAATATGTTGCACTGAGCAGCTTTGCCTCCAATGCCAGAGGCTGAACCTGGAGGTGTCGGACGACTTTCACATCTTTTGACGGTGATTCATCGCTCCGCCATTGGCTCCTTACTTCATGCGGAGCGACCGCTTGTGAAGGTCCTTCAGACGTCCAGATAAGGCTAGGGTCAGACTGAGGCAGTGCGAACGCACGTTCTGGCGCACTTAATCACGGCCGCACTAGCAGCAGATGCCGGGCAATGACAGCCAATATACGAAGTACGGTCGCATGAAAGTCCGGCCGCGCAACGCAAGTGGAAAATGAACGCATTTTTTCGAGAACGTTAAACCACTAGTACTGACGTACAGAGTGCGCTGCGTCCGCTAGCGGCGTGTGTGCGTGATTTGGAGACGTCAGACCCTGCTAATGTCCGGCCAACATAACGTCCAGACACAAAAAGTGTTTTATTGATGATCCGTCGGATGAAACTGCGCATCGTATGACCGCTATTGCGTATTCCGTGAAAAAATACGTCCATTCTTCGAACGCACATTTTCACGGACAACGTGAAAAATGCGTTAGTCTGACCCTAGCCTGAGGAACCGCAACGCACCCGACAAGGTTACATTTCCACTAAACTATGAATGGTCAGCAGAACCGTCAAGCTATAGATACATGTTTGTATTATCAGAGCTCGGGGAATCGTGTTTTATGGAAGATAAGAATTCACTCCATGTTGTACACGTGATGGAGACGTCCAGGGGGTGTGTTCCAATCCGGGTCTTGCCTGCAGCAAACTCACCTGCTGGACGTAAAGGGACCCTTTACAAGTATAGAGTTGTCAGGATGGGTGGCTGCTGGTCACCAGATTGGTCACTAGGGATGTCACACGCAGAGAGCGGGCGTGAAACCAATCACTGTACCGTTCTCAGGGAGGCAGCGATGGATCAGAACTGTGCATGTGTGTGCAGCTCCGACCCATCGCTCTGCAGGCGCTAACAAACGTGTGTAAGTGTGTGTGAGTCCTGTAGTGCTACCAAACGTCTGTGTAACGTGTGTGAGTCCTGTAGCGCTACCAAACGTGTGTGAGTCCTGTAGCGCTACCAAACGTGTGTGAGTCCTGTAGTGCTACCAAACGTGTGTAAGTAGAGTGTGTGAGTCCTGTAGCGCTACCAAACGTGTGTAAGTAGAGTGTGTGAGTCCTGTAGCGCTACCAAACGTGTGTAAGTAATGTGTGTGAGTCCTGTAGCGCTACCAAACGTGTGTAAGTAATGTGTGTGAGTCCTGTAGCGCTGCGCAATTTGTGTAGAAGCACGACCTGCTCAGAAAAGCTTCAGGGACCTCCGGGATTGGGAGACCGTGAGCTGAAGAGGAGGAGCAGTGTGTGGCAAGGGGGGGGGTGTATAAAATCACTAAGAATAAAAAGTAATTGTTCAGGCTGTCAGCAGGTTCTACCCAATTATTTTAGAGTAAATAAAGGAACTTTATTTTAATACATTGTTCCTTAACCCCATCATTACTGAGATATCTTATAGGCTTCAAAGACAACATCACATGACCGATATCGAGTTCCCTCGCTCTACAGGCTGCAGGGCCGGATTTGCATCTCGGGAGCCGGTAGACACAGACATGTGGAGCCCCCCCCCCCCCAAACAAACAAATATGCCAAAATGACTAACTAAAAATTTAAACATTTTAAAAAACTGCGTCCGTTTCTCTGCGTCACATGAGATGAAGGAGCAGAATCTGTTGCTTTGGTTGAGTTAATGCAGCGGCATTGTGTGTGTTTATATGTAAAAGCATATTTTGCCTCGTCCATAAAACAGAACATAATACATTTTTCCATTTCCTTTTTTCAGTTTTTTATTTTTACGCATTACATGGTCATGTTTGTATCATTAGACCAGACTCTGACCTTCCAAATGACGCTCACTTAACCCTGTGCGCTGTACAATTCAGTGATGCAGCTTCCAAAGCCCTGCTGTCTCTCCTCACTGCAGCGCCACGGTCTAGGTCAGTGTTTCCCAAACATGTTCTTGGGACCCTCAACCAGGCCAGGTTTTATGGATCACCGTGGGGAAATACAGACTGAATCCCGCAATCACTGAGCAGCAAATCAATTTGGGAAACACTGGTCTAGGTTTCCGATGAAACAAATGCGTTGCATCAGGAGCTCGGCACTTGCTGGCAGTGCGGGAAATGAGAAGGTGAGTTAGCGCAGCATCACTGTGCACTTTATAATTATAAACTGAATGATAAGGCCGGTGTCAGACGAACGCAGTGATCACGTCCGTGTCGCCGCACATTTTAACGTCCGTCGTAGCATAGAATCATGATCAATAGACCCACACACTAAGTACGTCCGCACCGAACTGCGCAGCACAACACACGTGGCAAACGGACGCAAGTTAGGCAAGAACGTAAAACCGTTAGACGAGTGCGCCACGTCCGCGTAGCGTTCTGTGTGAGTGATGAGGACCTGTCAGACGCAGCGCATTTGCGATGTCCAGCACCTTGACGCACACTATGGCTTTTCATATCATGTATCAAATTTTTATCATTTTTCATATTAATTTTATTTCCCATAATTCCCTTTTTTTGTACGTCCATCAAAAAAACACAGACCGTGTGGTGTCTACAGTATCTTGCGTCAGTACGTCTGTCCGTTGTGCACGCAGAGTGCGCTCAGACTGCGCTCGTCTGACATTAGCCTTAAGCTGCATTAGAAACAAAAAGAGAAAGATATTTTATTTGTACATAAAGCTAACCTTAGTGTCACTGGAAAGACCATAATCTGACCAAACCTATGATACCTCATATGTCCCTCTAGCCCTTAGGGCTCCAAATGATTAAAAAAAATATATATACTTTTACAGAGCAAAGTGCCTCCTTGTGGCAGGTATCTGTAAGCACCTGCCTAGTTATAAATCCGGCCCTGTCTGCAGCACAAAAGCAAATGATTTTTTTTGCTGCAAATGAATTTCGTTTGCTTTTGTGCTGCAGAAGGTGCCCCCAAACCTTTAGCCCTGTGGACATAATGGCCGAGTTGCTAAAATGGTGCAAGATCTGTAGGAGAATGTACAGACGTCAGACATTCAGCAGCCGATGCAGGGACCACTAGCTGCAGCTGTAACTTGGTTTGGCAGCAGATGGCGTTATCTACTGGCTAAAAAGGTTATTACAGTAAGAAATAAAATGGAAAAATGCCCAAATATTTATTCCTGTATAATTAATTTAAAATTATTTAACAAAAAACCCATTGATTCCAGATATTATCAGGGTTATTCAAAGAGATCCGAATTGCTGGAGAAAGGTAATGGAACAGTGAAATTCAGGGTACGGTTCCCTTTCCTGACCATTCGGCTATCCAGAGAGCAGGGAGTTCCCAAATCCTGGCGAATTGCCTGCACATACGGTGCCTGTTCGGTCCCTGTTCGAGGGCAGTGAAATCCCCATAGAGAAGCAATGCTTCTGCTATTCAGAGAACAAAACCAGCAGTGAAAGGTTCCCCTAATGCCCTGCCATTCGGTGGTTTAATTCGGCAAGTTTATTCAGGAGAATCCCATAGGTTTCAATGTTAAAAATATTCCCGTTTTAATTCAATATCTAATAAACCGTTCATTATAAAATTCTGCAGTAAAGAGTCTCTTTATAGATTTTTTTTAGGATATTTTAAGCATTTTTCAGATTTTTTTTTTAACCCTTTCGCTGCAGAGGACGCGCTCAACGCGTCCACCTGCAGGTAGTGTTGCCTGCGGAGGACGCGCTGAGCGCGTCCTCCCTTTGCGGCCAGCGATCGACCGGATTCCGGCCGATCGCTGTGCCCCCCCGGTGCGGGCTGACATCCTCGACCGCCGCCGGCACCATTTAGATGTTATCGCAGCGGCGCGATGACATCTAATTCAGGCCCCCCCGCGTGTGCGGAGGAGGTGCCTGAAAGGGAGGTCCTTCGGACCTCTCTCCCTCCTGATCACTGGGGGTCACAGGGTTAAGGCAGGCACGGTTTGGAAGGGCACAGCCTGCCCTTCCAAACCGTGCCTGCCTTGAACCCCTTGGGTGCCGGATCACGATTCTTCCTTTAGTCCTAATGTGGCCAAAATGTTTCAATAGAGAGAAGGGAAAATATATAGTGCAATAACGCCTAAATAAGTAGTGCAATTTATGTGGAAAAAAGCACACTTACACTTTCCAGAGCCTAATACATCCAGACTCTGGGTTGAAGCACCTTGGGCCAAATAGAGGGTGGCCACTACCCTTCGTTATGTCACCATGATCACCTCAAACGAGAAGATTACAGAGAAGCAACGCTCTCATAGCTTAACATAGCCAAATAGATAAGTGGAAAAATAAAGGAGTTGGCCACACTCACCAATTATGGAGCCTTGAATGTCCAGGCTCAACTGTTCAGCAGATAGTACCTCTTAGCGGTGGGCACCTTAACCTCTCACTCAACTTGTCTGTCTCCTGGTGCGGTGTGCTGGATTTGTCTAGGTTTGCTGTAGATATCAAGGCCTCACAGTATAAAAAAGGTGGATGCTTGCAGGATTTAAAAAAAAGGGGATTTTATTGGTGATAATACAAAAATAACCATTGATGGTTGATTTCACTGCCCTCGAACAGGCACCGTACGTGCAGGCAATTCGCCAACATTTGGGGAACTTCCTGCTCTCTGAATAGTCGAATGGGCAGGAAAGGTAACCATAGGATGAATTTCACTGTTCGGTTACCTTTCGCCAGCAATTTGGATCTCTTTGAATAACCCTGATAGTTCAATTCAGCGACACCAATATTGTCCCACAGAGAACTAACAATTCCTATATTCCAGTGTTTCCCACGTCTCTCCTAGAGACCCTCAACCAGGCCAGATTTTAAAGATCATCTTGGGGAAAAGCAGACTAAATCCTGCAATCCCTGAGCAGCAAATCATAACCTGTGCTGTGCTTCACATATCCTGCAAACCTGGCCTGTTAGTGGGTCTTGGACAGGTTTGGGAAACACTACTCTATTCACTGAATGCAGAATTGCAGCACTGTTTGCTCAGAGAAGCTTCTTAAAGAGTTCTTTGAGGCTGGGGTCAGACGAGCGTAGTGTTCACGTCCGTGATTGCGCCTAAAAGTACGTCCGTGATAGCATGAAAGAAAGTCCATTGGAGCCTGACACATGAACTACGTCCGCACTGAACTGCGGACGCACAACTGCCGCGGCAAACGGACGCAGGTTAGGCAAGAACGTAATACTGCTAGAACGGACGTGCGGAGTGCGCCACGTCCACAACGTCTGCATAGCTTTGTGTGAGAGTGATGGAGCATGGTCAGACGGACTGTATTTATACGTCCAGCATTTTTGACGGACAGAATGTTTTTTCATTGTAATTTATTTTCCCCTCCTACATCCGTCAAAAAATAACTTCAGTGAAAAAACGGACTGTGTGACCACTACTGCGTCATCCGTACTGACGATGTCCGTACTGCACGGACGTACAGTCCGTAGAAATCACGCTCGTCTGACCCCAGCCTTAGAGTGATTGTTACCAGTCTCATACGTGGGAGAATGAGAGGCAGCAACTTATGACGTACAATTTAACAGCCTCAACGTAGCAGATTGAGCAGCTGCTGCAGGAATAAAGAGAGGAACAGCAATTATAAAACTGCCTTGTACTGGAATCTTCTATTCTTTATTGCCTTTCATTTTTAATTTTTTTTTTTAGAAAGAGTATATCACTTAATAATAATTCTAACATTAACATGCTTCTAAAATTTGCAAATAAATTATCATCAATTAGTTGTTCCGAGATAGAGAGCATGTGTGAGTGTTTTCTAGTTTTCACTTACACCAATTTAAACTCTTAATATATAAATACTCTAAGTGACAAGCAGGCTTGGCTGCTAACTTTGCATTACTTCTTGCAGTAAAATCTGTTTTTAATCCTGCAGTGGCACAAGCTGCTGACCACCATCTTAAATGTATTTAACCCTGTAGTGTAGCAGAATGTGGCCCAAGAAATCGTTGCAATCACTGAGAAAGCCAGTCAGACGCAGGAATAGTGTTTTTTGCAGTCGACCACTAACTCGGACACTTGGGTGTCTAAGGCTGGGGTCAGATGAGCGCAGTGTTCACGTCCATGTTGCTGCACATTTTAACGTCCATGAGAGCATACAATTATGATCAATAGAGACCCACACACGAAGCGCGGCTGCACAACGGACGTGGCAAACAGATGTAAGTTAGGCAAGAACGTAAAACCACTAGAACATACGTGTGGAGTGCCCCACGTCCACATAGCTTTGTGTGTGAGTGATGGAAGGGTGTCAGATGAACTGCATTTATGCATCCAGCATTTTTGAAGGACAAAATGTTTTTCATATTAAATTTATTTTCCCTCTTACATTAGTCAAAAATAACATCAGTCATAAAAACGGACTGTGTGGTTACTACCTTGTTGTCAGTCAGAAAGTACGTCCGTTTAGTGCGGACGCACATTCTGTACAAAATGCGTTCATCTGAGCTTAGCCTAAAAGCCTGAGTGACGATATACAGTTTTGCGAAAGACTTTATACATTTCAGTTCCACACAGGTCTCATCCCTCTTAAATCCCCCTCATGTCCTGCCTTAGGTGCTAAATAAACAAAATCAATATTCCTATTCATATTTACCAAATAAGCATCCCAAAAAGACTTCTGTATTTTCTCATATAAGCAAGGAAGACGCAAATCAGTGCTACGCTATAGCAAAGATAATGTGAAGACAATCACACAGATTTTGTACTTCAAGTATCTGACGTGTCTTTGTCCAGCCAGTTCTTTTATTAAAACTCAGACACATTTATAACCAGTAAGCTTGTTTCAACAACACAAATAATTACCATAGTCAAACCCATGAAACTAAAAGGGTGGCCCCACTCTAACGGCGCACTCACATTTCTCCGTCCCCTCAGGAAATGGCAATTGAAGCATTTTTTTAAAACTGAGCTAAGGGGGGGCATGTCAACTAAGGGAAGCTGTCATATGTGCATAAGATACAAGGAATTAAAATATATTAATTAACATTAGGTACATTCCTTCTTAATATACAATTAAAGGAAGACAAAAAAGGAGGTAGCTATAAACTTTAGGGAGAGATATCCTACAAGAGTGATGAAAGGAAACCTATGTATAAACAAAACAATTATGTTTCGGCCATGTTATCTACTTGGCTAATAATCCATCATGCGGCCTTGGCGTTCAAGTCCGTTTTTTGTGCCTGTGATTTCTTTAACTATGCACTTTTGTAATTAATTGCTACAAAAAGCCTGACACTGCAATTTATTCAAGAACATCTTAAAAAGGTAGTAGTGGTTTAGTAATAAATGCTATTAAGTGGCCATTTTGTTAGGCCAGTCTCCTTCAGTAGTACACATGGCTGCTAACCACCATTTTAACTCCTTGTCAAATACCTCAATCCATTACATAAAAGCAGGATTAATATCAGCATCCACACAAAAGTTCACAAGAGGCATGTAACTATAGTACATCTATTGTTTTTAACCCCTCATATTTTAAAGAGCACAAGAGCTTTCACTTATTTTAACCTCTGTGTAGATTTACAATTCACATTATCACTCTTAAACCTGTCCTCCACTGCTAAATCCAGGCTTTTACAGCACATAAACCACTGGTGACTCTTAGAAGTTCATTTTATGTCAATTTCAGTTAAACTAAACAGTTTACATACCTGTAGAGATAAAGAGCACCAGCAATTATAAAACTGCCTGGTTCTGGCATCTTCTGATCTTTATTGCCTATTTTTAGAAAGAGTGCCACTTATTA